>CAVNYN010285099.1:0-69193 GCA_963692815.1 Nyctanthes arbor-tristis | reverse complement strand
GCCCCTCCCGCTCCTATAGAAGCCTCACCATCATGTATGACAATAGTTCTTATAACGATATTGAGATCAAAGGTTTGGTTATATGAAAAATAGCCAATGCACCCGGAGTAAACACCCCTTGAACAACTTTCTAAACAGTCCAGAATCTCCATTGATCTTAGCTTTGGTGCACCTGTCATCGACCCACCCGGAAATGCTGCTTTAACACAGTCAATAGCACTAACATTTGATCGCTTTGTTCCCCGTATTGTACTCACCATTGTATGAACTGTAGCATAGGATTCAACTTCCATAAGATTAGGCACATGAACAGAACCTGGCTCACAAACACGCCCCAGATCATTTCTCAGCAGGTCAACAATCATCAAATTTTCAGCTTTATCTTTTTCACTGTAAAACAGACAATGAGAGCGCACACAATCAGTAATATATATAGAGTGACACCACAAAAAAAAAAAAAAAAAAAAAAAAAGGAAAAAAAAAATTATAGATCTACTATTTACCAAAAATAAAGCTTACTGAATTGACAAAATCCAGCTTACACTGATCAATTTAAATACAAGTACAGGTAAGAAAAGGAAAGGGGGAAACGGCTTAAGAAGCGAGCAAACACATCAGATGAAGGCGTCATTTAGATTTAAATTACGATTCTGCCTAGTTTTATGGATTTAAAAGGAACTCCATGAGTTCCCTGAAAAGATGCAAGAACTGATATTGAGGTTGTAAGTGTATTTTCCATCTTAACATATAGAATTCCATCTATATTCATCACTTAATGAAATTCATCAAAATCCATAACTAATTGAGGACACCAATATTTAAGGGGATCGTTATAATTTAATTTGACACCACCGGATTTTAATGGAATTCATTAAATTCTAAGTTGAGAACCACTCTGGGATTTACATGGAATTCTGAAATCCATTGAGATCCAAGTCGAGGACACCCTCCTTACAGGTACTATAAATGTTATATATCTATCTACAAGTGTGTTCGATTTAGATTTTTGAGAATTGATTTTGTGAAAAAATGATTTTTAGGGAGAATGTGGCAGGAAAGTAAGGAAAAGTTTTGAATTTACATGTAAGATTATTTTAATGGTTAAATGTGTGGTTAAATGAGTTTGAGGGAAAATTGACTTTGAAAATCTAAATCAAACCAACAGTTACATACTACAAACATAACCTATACAAATGGGGTTACTGAGGTAGAGAAATGAAATGCAAGTAAAATTCGAAAAAAAAAAATTTAAACTATGATTTGGTAGGCAAATAACTTGACTGCTTTTTCCACAGAAAAATTAGGCAGAATTACTTAATTTCTCAATAAAGCGTACACCGGTATTACCTGTATTGCAATTGTAACTTAAGAAACTGATCTTCCTCTGGTGTTGATCCACGAGCTATCGTACCCTTGATGGGTTTAGCCTCCAAAATACCATTTCTATCCAATTTTAGGAACCTCTCAGGGGAAGACGAACAGATGCATAGATTTTCTCTTGAAAAATTAAGCCAGGCAGCATATGGCGCAGGATTTCTTTTTCTAAGACTAAGATATACTCCCAGGAAATTTATTCCTCCTACTTTTCTTCTCATCTGAGTTGTAAGACACAACTCATAGCTTTCACCATCCTTAATAAGTTTCTGGCATTTCCCAATATCTCTAATGTATTGCTCTTCAGATTTTTCAGTGGAAAACCCAAGTCTAAACGAGGAATCTGATGAAACACAAGATGCCTGAGATTTAGATTTCTTAGTAGGATATGTTTTCAATTCGAGAAGCTTCTGCTCAATGTCATCAAGCCAAGGAGTGCCCTTCTCATCTCCATCAAATATAGACACGATATAGACATCACCCAAGTGATGATCGATAACTACGAGGTTATCTGAAAAGAAAAGGCAAGCATCTGGGGTTCTCGACTTGTGACGATTAGATGCAAAGCCACACTCAACTTTAAGATCATACCTGTAATGATACTTATTTTTTAACATTATCAAAGATTAAATCCGTATGAAGAAATTAAGACGATATTATGGCAGGCGTGCATGTTCAGAAAACAAAGAACTTATTTATCTTGCTGTGTACGTGTAAGAAGCTGATTAAACAAAAAATCTTAAGTATCTGCATATCCATATCTATAATCATATAGATCCTTCTTTAGGTGCAAACAGCAAGCAGTCTATTGACTCTAACAAGTGCACCAGTTTTCATCTGATCAGTGTACCAAGTAATTAATTAGAAAAAATTTTTCATGTTCCTCATGCAAATTTGATATCCTCACGGTTTTGATTTTATGAAAATTGATCTTGTGAAAAGTGATTTTTTTGTGAGAATGTGTGGTGGAAGAAAAAGGAAAAGTTATGGATTTACGAATGTGTGGATGGATAGAAATGAGGCTGAGTCAAAACTGATCTTGAGAAAATCAAAACCATTCGGGGCCTTGATGTTGAGTAAACAGGAAGTTCAGCTTTATTGATTCTGCAAAAAGAAAGAAGGACCCTACTCCAATAATGATTATTTCTGACTGGAAGATGCATATTTAACTACCACAAGAGGATGCTAGCAAATGAAGATGACAAAATATGTGCACTGTTTATAGAAGCTGGTGCTGTTAACTAAATTTACAAAATTCACAAATTTTTAACAGGATGTCAGCTACTGGGTAATAACTATTCCTATATGAAGGTATGTATAAAAGAATGCATGTTGTAAGAGAGATTAAGGATGATTATCACAAGTGTACAGATCAACTTAGTGCATCACCCCTTGGAACAATATGTCACCTAAAGATAAGCCACATACCCAATGTAACCAATATAACCTGTTTATAGAAAGCTGGTGCTGTAAACTAAATTTACAAAATTCACAAATTTTTAACAGAATGTCAACTACTGGATAATAACTATTCCTATATGAAGGTATGTATAAAAGAATGCGTGTTGTAAGAGAAATTAAGGATGATTCGAGATAGAACATGAAAGCATAGGGAAGGGAAGAGATCAAGATCGGAAGAGCAACTTAGTGCATCACCCCTTGGAACAATATGTCACCAAAAGATAAGCCACATACCCAATGTAACCAATATAGCCTCCATAGAAGTCAAAGGGCAATCCTTTGTAGTCATTGGCATCATATTGAAATGACTGAAGCTCCTGATCCACAGGTTAAATACGGTAAGAATAATCTAATATAAGATAAGACTGCAGATCTGAATAGATATATAGTTCTAACATCACAAAATAATCCTATGGACGTCCAAAAGGGAAAAAAGGGTAAATATCAAATATAGACAGGAATTCATGACTATAAAATGCTTCACTGTATCTGCAAATCATACAACAGAATTCAGAATTGTTACATAAATTGACATTTCGAGCCCAGGACATTTTCCAAGAAAACAGATGAAACCATACAGGCAGACAAAGAGTAAGCTAACTGCAGGAAGACTAATGCAGCATTTTGTACAATTTACATTCTCCGGAATATGATAGTAATGCATTAACGGGCAAATCCAGGTTGTGCACCTAAACCAACTCATAATCATGGGATTTTTAGCTTACAATACTCCATCCCAAAGGATTTGATGTTTTTATTTCTTTTATAGATCCAAGTAAATAATACGTCTTTCCTCTATTTTCAAGAAAAGCTTGGCTGACTGGGACCATTTTAAGAAATTTTCCCCCTTCACATTTTCTGTAACAACCTAAAGAGTTGGATTTTCAGATCGAGAGGATGGCCTCTCTCTCTCTCTCTCTTTTAAAGAGATATTTCTAAATTTTAGAATCCATGACTTTTGACATGAAGAGACCGGAAATAGAAGAGCGCTAACCTAGCCTCTGATGCCATGTAGGAGAAAAGAACCAATTTTTTCTGTTCTATTCTAGTAAACCAAACAGAGAGCAACATTAGAAGACTTGCCCATTCTCCTTATTCTTTTTTGTAGACCGTCATCTACTTGTTTATATTCAGTAATTAGGAAACCAAAAAATACAATTATTCAATGATGTGAAATAAATATCAACTTCCAAACAGGACCAACATTTGACAATATTAGCAAGCACAGCCCTAATTTACCCTAAGATGGAAAAAGCACAAAGCAGTTGAAATTTGTTTTTTGATTACTTCTGAATGACCAAAGAATAAAAATTGTTTCAAATACATCCTAGAATTGCATATGAACATATAATAGACAAATGAAAATATTCTCACCACAAGCATAATAGTTCAACGAAGTTAAAGAAAGAGAGGAAAAATTCAAGTTGATGTCATTGAGATGTGGAATTTCATGTATACCATCCATTTATTTTTACACACTACTAAGATTACCCGAAGAGATGAGACCGAATGGCCTCACTCAAGGAAAGACTCATAAAATCTCATTACATGAGTCATAGAAAAATAAATAGAGAAGCATAGTTTTGAAGCAAACATTAAGGAAATAAGACAAACAAAAGTCATAAATACAGGCTCTCATAATGTTACCTTATTCAAAAAATTAAAGAACCCATCTTCCAAAAATGTATTTCTGACACAGCCGTTAGCGTCTGCAATTGATAAATAGCCTCCTCCCTTCAATGACGCATTGCTAGAAGTAGCAGCCACATGCAAAGATTTTGTTAATCTCACAAAACACAGCCACACCAAATGAAACTATGTTATTAATACCACTCAGAACAAGATTTGACCAACTTCTGACCTTGGATTCTTCAACCTAAATGTCACTTGCTTCCATAGGGAACCACCTTTTGCCCCCATATATGAAAAGCGTGCCCTGCCCTAAAAATATGAGATGGTTTTTCATCAGAAAAATACTTGAGAAAATAACATGAATACAGGCAAACCAACAATAGATATTATTTTGGAGACTATTTAACCAAACTGACGTTGAAAGTGATGGTTAAATGATGGAAACATGAATACAAGGAAAGATCTTCCATCCCAAGAGTAGATGCATATCTACAATGGAAACGAGTCTTGGTAACAATAATAACAACAATAACCAAGACTCGTGTGGTCTGGTTGCATTTAAATGGATTTCCTACACCCATGATTAACTGTTCAATTAGCCTTCCCTAAATCCACGTGAAATGCTCAAAATGATAACGATAATAATAACAATAATAAACAAATAAATAAATAAATAATGATCATAAAAAGAAAAAAGACTTTGCATCAAATTAACCATGTAATGTTCTAATGTAATTTATTTTTTGAAAATGAAAAAGCAGCCCAGTTGAGTTCAGGCTTCAGGCTCATGTAGTTGAAGAACCAGAACAGAACCGTAAGTTTCACTGTCAATTCTGTTCCCTTCCATTTATGTCCAGGATTGTTCTGCTTCGGGTTTGGGTTTGTTTATAATTCAGTTTTTGTTCGTTTCTTTTAGAAAGAAAACATTTTGCTAAAAACTCAGGTCTCTCAATATGACGGAAAAAGTCATGCAAATTAAAAAATGTCCAGAAAAATGCAGGGAAAGGAAAACTAAGAACCGGAAATTGGAAAATGGAAATTGCACCTAAACTCAGAAAATTTTGCCTTATGACTAACCTACTACAAGTCAACTCATCAACTATTTCCACTTAGGTTAGACATTTGGGTTTTGGGTTAGGGTAGCTGAAGAACCTAGACCGAACAATAAATTTCGGGCTCGGTTTGGTTCTATTAGAGATCGGAGACCATTTGACTTTGGTCTCTGCTTTGCCCATTCGGTTTGATTCCGACCAGGCATAGAAGCAATTTACCAAAGACAAGTTTTCGATACTTTGAAAGTCACGCCACATGTCCAAACTAGGCATACTGTACACTTGAAACTTGAAGAAGAAATAGCATTTACTCAAATTGGAAGCCAAATCATACTTTAAATGACAGTTGGCTGCAAAAACACCATAACTGTGGGAGATTCTCTCAAAGGAGAAAATCTCTAAATTCACAGAGAGTAATAAATTACTAGCACAATAGAAGTGTCACAGTTATGATCTAACATTCAAGACCCTTAATATCATAATTGAAGTGAATGGGGTAATATTTACCAGAGAAACTAATGGAGTTGAGGGTAATGACAACAAGAATGGAGGAAGAAGAGAAAGGGGGGAACCTTTTCTGTTGAGGAACTATCCAGCCAAAAGGTGTTTTCCGACTTGTTAACCCCAAAAAGTTCGCTGAAAATGTTCTCTGCTCCAACAACATGGCTCAAAAGGCGTTCAACTTTTCTCCACTTCAACCTCAACATTTTCATAGAACTCCTTGAATCAGATGAATTTATTATGTTATTAGTGCTAATATGCTTTATTTTGTACGAATTATTCACCACTGGATCAGCTTGTGAAACATCTTCGAATAGCTGATGGACATTAGCCACCTGCATGCATGCTAAACAAAGTTTACTGCTCTGATTAAATGAATAGTTATTACTTGGGGAAACACATATGAACCAGTATTGAACCTTTTAGCTACCTATGAGGCTAGTAAATATTAGAATTGGAAGTTGAAAAAAGAATGGACATGTTACGTTCACCAAAAATTTGGAATTTATGCATCAAACTTGAAACTCATCGCAGATATATATTCTATCCATGTTAGGTGTTGCAATTTGATTCATTCTTGTGACATCGTACTGCTCGAAGAAATGCGTAATGAGAAATTATTAAATTACTAGCGTAAACGGGAGAGACAAAAATTAACTATAAAACTTGACCTTTTGCTTCTGCCAGAAATGCATAATGATATATCACCGGAATATTAATGTATAAGACAGGTAGATGCAAAAATAAAAATAAATTATAAAAGTTAAGACTTTTCTGAAGTAAATTACCAGTATGATGGACCATTCTCTCACTAAACAATGATGATCTCAACCTAAACCAATAATCCTTAGTGATATCAGCAAAATTCTTGAATATTTGCCGCCCATAATAAGTTGCAATGCTCTCTGGATGGAACTGGAGACAACCAAACAGTATTGTAGCACAATAATGGAAAATTAAATTAATTACACATACAAAAAGAATAAGTCAACCTGCAATCCATAATGAGGTCTACTAGAGTGCATCAAGCCCATAAGAACTCTTCCACTCACTATTTCATCAGAATCAGAAAAATGCCATTTTGAGCCATTGACTGATTCTTTGGACAAAGGTTTAGCCGAAATTTGCAGGCTATTCTGTCCGCCAAAACCAACAGGAGTGGAAAAAATTTTCTTGGTTCCTGGAAAAGGAAGTGTACTGGCAGCAGCAGTCCATGCTATAGGTATGAGTTCCTTTGGAAGTGAATGTGGGTCTATAACAAGGGAATGATAACGGACAACCTGCCACATATTGCGGCATAGTGGCAGAGCAGAGTGAGTTCAAGCCAAGAAACTTTACATAAATCTAACATTCAACAAAGTGTTTAAACAAGATTACATGTTGTATGTCATCTGGTTACAAAGACCTAATCCAATTTCATATCTACTGCTCCCACACTGACCTTGAATCTTGAGTTGCCAGAAGGGATATCATTGAACAATCTACATCCATTATGCTCGATATCACTGGAAGGATCAAAATTAAAAATTAATAGCAATTTAGCCCTTGTTTGCAAATCAATTCTATTTTTTAATTAAAATTTGTCAAACCAATCACATCCACATATTTCATGGGACCCACATGTACTACACAAATATCCACCATTCAACCCCACCCATTCCCGCTCTTATTTCTCATTAAAACTCATTAATATGAGTTTGCAAACGGGGCGCAACAAGTGTACGACAGCATAAAGAGAATAACAACTTCATAATAGTTTATCTCACTACTTATTTATGGAATTCATGCCACTGATAAGTTACAAAGTAGTAACTTAGCCTTTGGTTGCAACCCATTATTTCATGTATTAATCAACACTCCCCACCTTTTCCATAAGTTATTTATTAAGGATACCATATCACAGCAGTGTCAAAGCTTGGCAGATGAAAATTTACATAAAAACATGCCCAGACAGTTATAGCTTCTGAAACAGTAAAACCAAAAATAAGCTAGTTACCTCAAACGTCCATGAACAGCCTCGGGTGCATGGGTGACTTGAGCACCATGGACATAACCTAAGGCCTGTAGAATCAAAGATGATGAAGTTACAAGAAACCATAGATTAACATAGACAAGCAACTACTCGAGTTTGTTTTCTATATGCAGAAGTGTTTATATGATAAGTTTGCATTAGGAGGGAGGAAAAAAAGGGAAGTAGGAAAATTTTTCAATCAGATGATGCAGGCAACTTCTCTTTGCTCACTGACTGTATTAAGAGTTACTATAATTTGAGGTTCAATTCATTTATCAGGCTACTTTTTGGTTTAGGAAATATGTCAGTTTTTCACTTAGCTACTTAAAATTGCAAAAGATTTATAAAGTTGTAAGCATGCTAAAAATGCAGATTTAGCATCCAAAATTCAACAGATGTATTCTTCCAGTTAAATTGGTACAATGTCAGAAAGGCTTTCTCTTGATAGGTATGGGAGGAAGCACTTCTTAAGTTAGTACAAACTGGAATAGAATACTTTCTCTGTAAAAAAAAGCAGAAATCACCCAAGAGATATATGGTGATCTCACATTTTCCCCATGCAACCTCATCAGATCAAGGAAACTTTCTGGGAAAGAGTAATTCAATCATAGGGCTGAAGGAACGTCCCAATCCTCTCGACTGAGATGTTCACAAGCTTTAGTCAATCAGCCATTGTTGAGTTATGGGGGCATCTCCATCACGTTAAAATTGACTTCTCCAAACAATCCCCCCCCCCTTCCCCCCAAAAAAAAAATAATAATAATAATAATAATAATAAATAAATTAAATTAAATTAAAAAATAAAATTAAGGGTCTGTCTGATGTAGATTTCTTCCAAGAATTGTATAAAAAATTTGACCGTTGAATTATTTCCAAGGCAAGCCCTTTAATCCATGAAAAGATGTGGGTCCCATTCTTTCTATATGATTGCAGTCATTAGGTTAACTTTGACAATAATATTCAGAATAACCCAAAATAACCCTTTTTTGCCTTATACTCCCAGCCCAGGGAGGAGTATAAAACAGTTAGTTTACACTCCGAAAATTGCAATGAGACATATTTTCAAGGTCTGCAGGTTTGCCTTGGTAAAATAATTCAAAAGTCGAATTTTTGATACAATTATTGGAAAAAAAACTCTACACCAGACACACCCTAAGCGAATTTATTTAATTTTAATACGTTGTCAAAGTTAACAATTTTAATTATATTTGTTATTGCCAATGAATTTTGGTTTATTTTTGCAGTGGAAGGACTTGGACGGTCTATGCGTCAATGTGCCCAGTATAAAATTCATCTTTGTGCAAGTTTGTTTATTTGTGTATATTTTGTGTGTGTGAACTAGTCAGCCCCCTAAATTTAAAAGGTCATAGCTCATAGAATATGTTGAATTTTGGCATGATTCATTTAGACTCAGTACTCACAGTAAGGATATTTCCAACTTATCTTTGTTTTAAGGAGATTTACTTCATACTTGGTTCTTTCATAGTTTGTTCTACTTTTGGAATTTTTGAGGATGTTGCATCTGTTTCAGAATGGTTACTTGTCAACACTTTCTAGGCTTGAATTCACCAATTTATAGGGAGAATCTACCAAAATTTCCATAGGATTTAGGGGGAAAAGTTTATTCTTAAGATTATCTTATTTATTCCGCCCTTAAAGTTAGTTGACATGCATGTTGATGACAACTGAACGCATTCGCACGCTTGCGTACTTCTCCTATTAACTGGTAATTCTTCCCCTTTATACATTTCTGCATAAAACTTGTGCTATACTGTGAAGAATTTAAGGCAGAACTTTATGTTCCTCATTGATTTGGAATAGTGATTTATTGCCTCCCCTTTTTTTAGAAAAAATATTATTTAGAGCTTGTTCTATGCAACTTTACATAAATCAACAAATTTACGAAATCGATATCAACCACACATTTTCCCCAAAAAAAAAAACAAATTTCCACACTTCCAAATAATCTTTTTTCAATCCTCACCACACATTCTTCTATAAATTTAACTTTCAAAAATATAAAGCTCCCAAGAACAAGCTCTTAAGGAAATCATCTTCTGAATCTTTTCCATTAGAATTCATCAATGCTTACTTTCTGGATTTGAATTCGACATAGTTGAGTTAGATCAGCTTTCTTGAGCAACTATTATTTCTGACTGCAACTTGCAATGTCATTGTTGGGAACCACAATATCACAAGGAGACTAAACTTTAAGCGAATCTTTGCTGGGTGTAATTAACATGTTTATTTATTGACCTACACTATGGGTGTAATTAACATGTTTATTTATTGACAAGGAGTGTGGAGGAAAATATCAATGTTGGACACAGGGGAAGTTTTGGCTGGCAAGTGCAATGTTGCCTTCATAATTTTAGATCTGAACCCTGTACTTCCGGCTCCGGAATTAGTTTAACCCATGGAATTTTGTTGATTGAAAATTTCAGGATTGTAACTCATCTTCTGTTCTTCAGCGTACAAACCCGCAAAAGGTCATAATTCCACCTCCAATTTTCTCGTCTTTTTTCTCCTTTCCATATGTCTTCGTATTTCTTCGTTTTGACATTTTTTTTAGTTACAATATTGTGTCTGTAAGAATTTTCCTTTTATTGAGTAGGTGTTGTGGTTGTGAGCACTGTAAGCTGACGGTGAAATTGTCAAATTGGTAGTCTCCAGAAACACGGCTGATGAAGCTGCCTGGTAATTCACAATAGAGAAATGTTTCCACATTGTAATCTGCTGATTGACTTAAAAGTGGTTGTGGCTTTGATGCTACTTGAAAAAAATCCTAACTTCCACCGGCGTGTTGGAACCGGTGAGTTTACAATTATACGAGTTTCTGAAATTTTAGACATGCTGTTAGTATGCAGTTCCCTCTAAGTGTCAATGGTCAATTTGGTTATAATATAAATATAAGTGTTGGGTTCTTTGTTTCCAAATTAATATATTCCTTAATTGCTTTGTTGTGTTTGACTTAACGCCTATCAGATTTACTGAGCTGTGCAATGTTGATTTTAAATATTGGAGTTTGATGTGTTGCCTAAATTTTGAAGATTGTTTGCAAAAGTCAGAAGGTTTTTCTTGACACTATGTAGATTAGTGTTCTTTATGTTGTCCACATATGTTTGTGTTCAATATTGCAATGCTAATTTAACAATTGTTTTTTTTTTATAGGTCTCTTGCAATAGTGAAGAATCTACATCAATTAATTCAATCTGACGAGGATCATTTGATGTTTCAGATGATATCTCAATCAAGATGTCTCTACTAGAGGATTTGGCAACATATGGAGCTCAATCCGATCGTTGAAGTTGAAAATATTAGCTCAATTTTAATTTTGTTGTTCATTGATGGGAGATGAAACTTTACATATCAAGATGTCTTTCGTTCGTTGGTTTATCTTTCTGGATTGTTTTTAAGTTGTTTACAAAAATGGCTCTGGATAATTCACAAGTCTTTGAATAATTGAGTCCATCACTTTTACTTCTATTGTGTAACTCTATTAAGATAGAAAATCAATGTTTGTAACATATTTGTTGTCCGAAATCTCATTCCACTTTTTCATGTCCTTCCCCCATTTTTAGATATGCAAGGACAAGGAAGACGCTAAGGTATGGATTAGTGGGTTGAAGGCATTAATTTCACATGGTCATCACCGTAAGTGGAGAACAGAATCAAGGAGTAAAGGAATTACATTCAGAGCTACTAGTCCCAGAACCTACACTAGACGAAGTTCTCCAGCACATTCTCCATTTGGAAGTGTTGATAGCTTACAGAAGGTGAGTTTCTTGGGTTCTCATTTGCAAACATGGTAACGATATATACATCTCCTTCACATAGATATACCTGCTATGCATCTGTATAATCTCATTTTTGTTCAGATTTGAAATAACTCAATTTTACTTGCTCACGATGGTGCAGATCAACTTCGCTTCGACAGTCCATATGAAAGTCCTCCAAAAAGCGGATTGGACATCCAGAAAATGGATTGGACAAGGCATTTTCAGATGCGGTACTATATGCTGTGCCTCCCAAGGGTTTTCTTTCCTTCAGATTCTGCCAGTGTTTCCATCCATTCCCTGTCATCTGGAGGTTCTGATGGCATACCTAGTCACATGAAAGGAATGGGAATGGATGCATTTAGAGTAAGCCTTTCAAGTGCTGTTAGCTCGTCCAGTAAAGGTTCTGGTCATGATGATGGCGATGCCTTGGGTGATGTTTTCGTTTCGGGAGAAGGCATTGGTGACGGTGTTTTAGGTGGTGGAGCACACAAGGCACATGTGCATTATCCTATTATGATATGAAGCTCAAGTTTTTGGGGGTAAAGGATTAATAAGCTTGCTTACGGGTGTACACATAATGTATGTTTACCAGATTTTGATGTGATATAAATATGAACACTTTGATTACTTCTCCTTTGGCTCCAGAAGTCCATCTTTGACATGTAGTGTAGCTATTGTGTGCCATGAATGTCTGGAAAGCTTTCATGTAACTAAAAATATTAGGGGAAAAAAATTCTTTTGCTGTCTCATTTGCAATAGGAGGGCTTTTTCGTTCATGATTTCCGAGTTTTTCAAATGCAGATCTATATAGTAACTATTTGCATTTGATCCCAAGTGACTATCCAATACTTGTATTTATAAGACATAATAAATCTCAAGCATTCATACATTTGGTTTTTTATGACAATGTCTACAAATTATCCATTCTTCTCGGTTGAAGTAAATAGGGGTTCTATAATATGTTTCATATCACAAAAAACTCATGCTATATTGTTCATTACAGTCAGTGAAAAAATATATATCTATTGAGTGTATCACGTAAACTTTAAGTGTATTTTCTTGAGTTCAAAAAAAGACATCTTTATATAGGCATATTCTTATATTTTTTATGTGAAAATGAAAGTGTTTTTGGTCGAACTCTACATAGATCCTAGTATTATTTTTTATTTTGTTTTATTTTTTTAAGAAACGATAGATCATATTATTAACTAAGTTAAACTAAAGTAAATGATATATTAGAATTGGATTAATCTACTTGTATAGATAAATGTACTTATGTGTTTCCAGAAAGGGTGTGAAACTGTAATTTCACTTTATGTTGTACATTCCCACACGACGCTCTTCCGATCTAAAAGAAAGAGAGAATACATAGATAAAACTATAATTTTATTCCCTATCTATAAACTTATCTTTCTGTAGATAGACTAAATTAGAACATATCTTATTTCATTCATTGTCTAATCTAATGTTACACTTTGTATGAAATTGCTTGGCTTTGATTAAAAATCAACCCTTATGGTCGGCCCACCGCGAGATGCGGTATACTAGTATATTCCTTAATTGCTTTGTTGTGTTTGACTTAATGCCTATCAGATTTACTTAGCTGTGCAATGTTGTTTTTTAAATATTGGAGTTTGATATGTTGCCTAAATTTTGAAGATTGTTTGCATAAGTCAGAAGGTTTTTCTTGACACTATGTAGATTAGCGTTCTTTGTGTTGTCCACATATGTTTGTGTTCAATATTGCAATGCTAATTTAATAATTGTTATTTTTTTTATAGGTCTCTTGCGATAGCGAAGAATCTACATCAATTCATTCTATCTGACGAGGATCATTTGATGTTTCAGATGATATCTCAATCAAGATGTCTCTCCTAGAGGATGTAGCAACATATGGAGCTAAACTCAATTGTTGAAGTTGAAAATATTAGTTCAATTTTAATTTTGTTGTTCATTGATGGGAGATGAAACTTTACATATCAAGATGTCTTTGGCTCATTGGCTCACCTTTCTGGATTTTTTTAAGTTGTTTACAAAAATGGTTTCAGATAATTCACAGGTCTTTGAATAATTGTGAGTTTATGCATTTAGATGCAAGTATTATAGACCATTGTGAGTTTTAAGTGTTTAAATTTACATCTTTCTCGATTATTAGTTTTCTTTTCATTTTGCTGTTAATTTTGTTAGCGAAATTAATTAATATATTAGTTTGGATATTGTTTCTTATTCGCCAACGAGGCCTTCGAATATAGGTTTTCATTAGTAAAAGATTACTTTTATTATCATAAAAGAGTAAAAGAGTTGGATACTCGATAGAATTTAGAGAGCAGAAACAGACACAGAGAGAGAGAGAGGGGGGGAGAGAGAGAGAGAGATTACTATGTTACGTAACATATTTGTATAAAAGGTCAGAGACACAATATATTTATCATGTACAAATATTATTTTTTTTGGAATGCATGTACAAATTTTCTACACATGAGAAGGATTCATTATCTAACGAACTTGTGTACTATTGTTACAACAAATTAACTAGTTATTATCCCTGATAATTTTAGTGATGTCAATCGGTAAAAAACACACTTTACCAAGACAAAATCTTTAATTCAATTTTATGCTAATACTCATCCCCGACACTTCCTCAATTGTCAATTGTATTAAAAAATCAAACTTAACGAAATAAATGAGAAAATGTGATACATAACTTGTATATGATGCATACATTGAATGCAAAATTTCTAATTTGTTATCTATTCCTTGAGGGTTAATTGTGCCAAATGTCATTGAACTTTCCCTTTAATTGCAATTAGATTGTTAAACTTTAATTTTTAGCAATTAAATCACTCAACTTATAGTTTTACTTGTAATTACATCACTAGATTTTAATTTAACAGCAATCTGATCACTGAACTTTGATTACCGTCAAATGTTTAATGTTGAGATTTTTGTGAATCATCATATTATTCTTCAATTTTTCCTCTCAAATAAAATGTGTCTTTTAGGTTATTATGTTTCTTGATTTCTTGGACATGAATTTGATGAAGTAACAATTTTGTGATAATGGAGTGACTTTGTTGCAACTAAACGAAAGTTCTGAACTTTCACTCTACAAATCGTCGTCGTCGTCTCTATTAAATTGCGTTAATGTATTATTGAATGCATGTCATGTACTCTAAATCCAATAGAGAATCCAACTCTTTTGTTGTAATAATAATAATAATCTTGTACTAATTAAAACCTATAATTGAAGGTCTCATTGGCAAATAAGAAACAAAATCCAAAATAATGTATTAATTAATTTTGCTAACAAAATTAACCTATATTGTGTTTGTGACCTTTTATACATATATGTTACGTAACATAGCAATCTCTCTCTCTCTCTCTCTCTCTCTGTGTGTACGCGCGCGTTTCACTTACAGGTTGTATTATTAGAGGAACTCATCACAATTCACATGTCACATGTATTTGTGCTGTTCTTTTTACCGTTAGAATTCTTTGGAATTAGTCTTCTCGTGCAATGCACAGGTGAGAGATTAGTTATAAGTAAAAGCTAGACATAATTAGCTCCACAAGAGAATGTTCGAGATATATAAAAAGCAATAGATGGAGAGATGTCACTCCTCTAATCATTTTCTCTTGTACTTCAAGAGCAATAAAGAGTGCAAAATTCTATAAATTCAGGTACCCTAGTTGCAATTTTTAAGAATAAATTTTCAACAAAGATGTAATTAATAGAAATGAAAGAACAATTAAAGGAAGCCAACAACCTCCAGAACACCCAATAATTCACAAACCATCAAATAGTCGTAAAACAACAGAACCTACGTCTAGGTTGGTCAAAGCACAAAAAGGCCACGGAGCTTGGAGGTAAAAGGAAGGTAAGAAAAATAGTTGCAAACTATAGAGTCTGCACAATCAAGGAAAAGGATGGCTTATGATTTCTTTTAGCCAGCAATGCCGTTGTCAAAGTCCATATATGACCATATATGCCAATTCGAAGGGTAGCTGAGGATGGGTGAGCTAGCACATAGGACATTGCATAACCTAGCTAGGGAATATAGTTGTGAATAGAGGTTTTTCTTTTTTTCATTTTTTATTTTTTAACTCCTCTTCCTTACCTCTACCAAATTGTAATTATTGCTTAACTGATTTATTCATTTCCATTCAAATACAATTTATAACTCTAAACATTTATTTTGTACATAGAAGTCACCCATTTACATTATATCCCCCACGCAAATTCTGCTTCTCAATATCCATGTTGACCCCCCCCCCTCCTTTCTCTTTCCCTCTCTACACTAGTTTTCGACTCCACTCTAAGAAACAGAGGGAAACAGAAAATCCTTCCTCCAATGAGAAGATATCCTACCTTTCCAACTCTCTCCTTCGTTTTATGTTAGGTCCCCACATCAACACAACCTTAAGAAAAACATTTGTGGTATATAATAACACGTCAAGCTAATTTTAAGAGAGGCTGCTACAAGCATCATATTCAATGCAAATGGGAAGAAACAAACAGCTAAAGATATCAGACTGGAACTTAACATAATGCGTGGACCCAATCTGTATTAGTTATGTCATAAGTTTTTGTTTGCTCATGAGCAAGAACAGCATTTTACATGAAGAAACCCGGAACCTTCTCATCGACATTTAGAACAAGGGACACACCCCGACAACTGACGTCACGTCTAGTCCAGTCCAGTAATAATGGCATTCTTCCCATTTCAGAAAATGGGATTTGATGAATTGCTTTCACGTTAGTGCTACTCTAGATATATGTAAATTATTGGGCCATTGCCTTAGTAGTTTGATACATTCTATCTCCGTCAAAAGGAAGGAATCACAACTTCAGACTCAAAGTAGAAATAAATTTCTAAATGAAGAAAATCTCTTTCAGTAACCATCTCCAATCTTGTTCTTGTTACAGGAGCTGATCCTGTTGTGTCACCAGTATGACAAAAAAAAAAAAAAAGCAAGCTATTCTATTGAACTTGCCCCTTACTGCCTCTTATGAAGAGTGTTTTTATTTAAATCATCTGTTAACTTGAGATATTAATTCAATTAATCCCTTCGTCCACTTTGAAGGTCATCATTTTCAAGTAGCATGTGCAAGAATAATGCCTGCTTCCTCAAATACACATTTCCTTTCCACAAAATCCTTCCTCCAAGCCAAATCATCTTAAAAAAACAATTTTTTTTTTTTAAACCAAACAAATTCTTGGTCACAACTTTCTTGGGAGAAATCGCACCACGCTCATTGTTTTAACTATTGACTAAAACCCACTGTCAACATATAAGATGCGCAAAATCAGGGAGGGAGTTCTCAATTCCTGCTAAAGGGCGCGAGATAACTTTCATGACATGAAAAAAGATGCAAGGGCTTTGAGACAAAATTCAATAAGACTTGCTTAATTCATATTGCAAGAGCCAATGAGCAAAAAGCAAAGCCCTCTTCCTTTTACATTATGTCATTTTAATAAAATAACTTAATCTGTATCATACAACCCACTAGCATTATGAGATTCCTCGCATAGGCAAGCAAAAATACAAGATTGCAGTTTGAAATATGTGAACACTGCACCTTTAAATCTCTAAGAGCTAACGGATAGCATAGTTTTTGTGTGTGTGTTTCATGAGATTGCTCTTAGGAAGATGGGGAAAGGTTAGCTTTCATGAGATTGCTCTTAGGAACAAGGGGAAAGATTGTGCACACAACCAAGAAAGTGCTGTCACCTGCCTCCCTGTATCGTGAGCTCGAATAAAAGCAACTCTTAAATTGGAACAGAAGGAAGTGTCAGCATGTACATTTTCAAATATTTGACAATTAGCAATGTTAACACTTTAATTTATTATGTCAACCTAAATCATATGAAACATGATTTGATTGCTTTCAAGATGACTAAAAAAAAAACTCAAAGGTTATGCCATAAACATTTAAAAGATATTACTTAATTTGTAGTCTAAGTGCCAAACAGAACCATTTGAATTGGGCCAAAGGAATTATGTTTCAACAAGTATATTCAGGTAACTTATCAGCATTGTGGACCTCACGAATCCAAGTTGGACTCTCCTTTCTAAAAAACTCGATTTATAGCATTACAGAACCTAAAGAGTTATGGAAGCAAGAAAAGCTGTTTCTACACATTTACAGGAAAGAAAATAGCATTACAAGAATAATAAATTCAGGCAATAAATTCACAAAATAATATATGTTTCACACAATATGAAAGACTCCAGCAAGAACAGGACAATGCAATAAAATGTTAATGCATATATTGAATACCTGATGGCCAAGGCAAACACCTAAAATTGGGATATCTCTACACTCAAGCAGCAGCCTCAAGCAAATTCCTGAATGGGATAGCCATAACCACTTAGAATCTCAAATAGAATAAGCAGGGACTTCGGTAGATAAAGTAGGAATTACAACCCAAAGCAAAACGTAACAAAATATGTAGTTTGGATGAGTTATTATGACCAAAATGCCCCTATTAGCAAACCATTTCTATTTTAAGGTTGAAATAGATATTATGAGATTAGTGATGCTAGGGATTTGTGTCGCACATAAGGGTCCCTTTTGACGTGTGTATGGGATTTGTTTGACATAATTCTATTTTGAGACAGAAAGGTTTGCTAACAGGGGCTATGTTTTTGCAGGCCAAGTTATAGAACAAGATAAACGAACTATCGACTATTCAATCTTATGGCACAACCTTGCTTGGGTCCAAAGTATGCGGCGATAAAATTTCAGTAATTAATGGTAACAAATACTGAAATACGTATTCTGACACTTAGCAGCATATTCAGTAAAGTTATCACCAAACAAGTAAGAGATAGAATTGCAAACTCACCTATATCGGCCGGGCATGTTGGAGAGCCAGGTCCAGGAGATAACACGATGTTGTCAAATGCCTTTTCCACATACAGCCGATGATAAATGTCTTCCCAAGACAACTCATCATTGCGGATCACCACCGGAGGCACTGATGAGGTTACAAGAGAAAGAAATAGTCAGGATACTGTTTCCACATTAAAGTTCTTATAGTTTAAAGATTCTACAGTTTATTATTAAGAATTCAGTACCAAAGATACATGTTAACCTTGTCTTGTCTGCAGTTTTCTATCCAAGAAAAAGATTTTCACTGAACTAGTGAGCCAAACAACCCAAAAGGAATAAAAGGGACCATCAACTGTATGTAAAGTGTTAATCCAACAGCATAGAGAATGTGCTGATAGGTAAAATTTTAGAAACATAGAAGAGTGGTATATTTTATAGACTTTATACTGGTGATAAAAGAACCTTTGAATTCAGTATGCATATCTAAGACAGATTCAAGAAAGCACAGTGATGATGTAACACAGTAAAAAGTTGGGAACTTAGGAATTTGATATTACCATTGTCATAAATCAAGATCTAAATTTTCCCTTAATACCAATATATACAGACCCACAACCCAAAATTTCAAATATAACATTGGGGCATCAAATTTCGGATATAATCTCTCTCACCCGCATCTCCATTATGAAGATTAAGATTTTTCTTCTAGAAAGCACTCTTAATTCTGATGTTCCCATAGGTTGACCAAAGGGGATTTGGATTTTTACTTCAAAAAATAAATTGATCAAACCAATTTTATCCACATGTTTCCTAGGACTCACAAGCCACAAGCATGGTCAACTTCTCCATTTAACGATATGGTTAGAAAACTAAAAACCAGTTAAACATACGGCTCGACATCCATGGAACTTAACCACTCAAAATGATCTAGATGTTCAAAAGTATTCACTTACATCAATAGTTAAATGGGAGTCATTGCTTTCCCATGGCTATACTTCTGAAAAATAAACTACAGCAATCAACGTTCTTCAATGTTATTTACAAGTCTAAAGTTTTACCCTTTTTTATTAAAATTGTAATCTAAACCAAATAGATATGACAAAGGTCAGAAAATACTAAAATCGGTAACACTTAAAGCTGAGAAAGGAACAAGTATACCTAAAAATCTATGTTTACGTGAGAATATTTGTACAGGAGGAAAAATATTTGTATCGAAACCAGCACAAAGAACTAAAGCATGGGCAGGTAATATTACAAGAGAGAAAAAGAAAGAAGGCTTACACCCGTTAATGATAGACAGCTCCTGGTATATATTGTATGTGTAGCTATCGTAGTTATCAATCAACAGTGTTCGCACGAATTCCAACTTCCGCGGTTGCTGATTTAGTTGTTTCTTCACTATATTTGATCCCTCCAACTGTCTAGGCGCTAGATGGCTCAAAATCGTGCCCCTTTTCACAACCCCTTTCGGCCGTGGCGTAGCCAGGTGATAATACAGGGGGGACCCGGACCGAAAGCTCAAAAAATTCATTTAAATAAATACTAATTTTTCAAAAGATTACACAAAGTAAAGTGCATTACAAAAAGTATTCAACTACTTAAAAAGTTAGGCTTCTAGTTCTTCCTTAACACCAACTATCACCACCAGTCATTTCTACCAAACACAACAAATCAGCATAAGAGCAAAAATCAAGCCAATGCCATGTCTGGATGCATAGTTCTAAAAGGCCGGGGCAAAGGCTTACCTCTAGGCCCGCCTCAGCCTATGGCGGTTATCTAGTGCATCGCGGCGCTATTTTGAGGCAATTTCCTTAGAGGCATATGCCTTTGGTAGTGAGGCATACGCCCCTATGGTTGAGCCTCAAAGCTCAAGAGGCGTAAGCCTCTAAATTGGCATCCAATTTTGATTTTTTAATTATTTTTTAATTTAACTAAAGCAAAAAGTTCATTACGACTCGAATCGAATAACAATACAAAAACATAGCCTAATAAGTTGGAATTTGGAAGCAAGGAGGCTTGCATCATATCGATATATCTTCTTTTTCTATAGTTTCTTCTACATGAAGAGGAAGTTGCCCCCGTTTCGATTAGGAGTGTACAAAAAAAAGGGACCGGTTGAACCGGCCCGAAACGGGTCCTAGTTTGGGGCCAAAATGACCGGTCCGGTCCGGTCCAGGGTTTGTTTCATAATTCCATCTCTACTACAGAACCCGACGCGAGAGTTTCTTCTCATCCAGCTCCTCACGAATAAAAGGATTAAAAACATTTAATTCAAATTATTAACATTTTTCTAAAAAATGGTTTTTTTTAGAACGTTCTAATAAATCTCTATTTTGTTTTGTCCTTTATCCAAGTTTAGCAACTAAAAAAAAAAAAAGAAAGTTTTCGCGGGCGAATATTGACTCTTTCTATCTCTATTTCATTTGTAGGGCTCGTTCGTGACTTCTCCCAATAAATGAATCGATCTATGGTTTATTTCGCCATCCCGACTAGTGAATCATTAAGATTCATTTTTTCAATAAAATCTTTTGCATTCCCAGGTTTCATCGTTCCCATCGCTTCGTACTTAATGGTTAGGTCCGAATTCTACAATGGAGCTTCATAATCCAATTTGTTACTGAGCCAACCTTCTTAGTCTTTATTGGCTCCAAGCTCTTGATTTTTTTCTTCTAAAAGAACGGTTCATTTAATATTTAATTATGTATGGATGAATCGATTAGTATTGATGCTTTATTACACTGTCTTTTACGAGATGACTCGTAGACCTTACATATACATATTGGAATTCTATATCGGATTGATATTCTTTTTCTCTCTTTCTCTCATCCTTCCATTTATCCACACCTTTGTTTTGTTTTACAGTTTCTAATTAAAGTTTATGAAAAAAAAATTAAGTTGCTCCAAAGATATGACTGATTTATCATATTTTGACTGCTTCTTTAAATCCAGATAATACGAAGTGATGAGTTGGTTATTAGTTCATACTACGGGGCTGGTCTTTTTTTAATCCTAACCCTAAAAAAAAAAACCAACGAGTCACACACTAAGCATAGCAATTATATCAAATGTTCAATCGAATTTTTATCCAACCCTATAGAATTAAAAGAATTAAGAATTAGAATTGCTCGTTTTGATTCATCAGAAAAAAAATGAACGAGTTTCTCTTTTTTTTGTTCTATCAATGGATAGAACAATATCTTCTTGTCATTTCTCCCCACACCCCCTTTCTTTTTTCCAAAAAAAAAGAAAGGAGGAACTCTGAACTGAAATAAATAATTGTTCCGATGGAACCTTCTCTTCTACCGTAGATTGGCCATAGATAGACGAACAGGCCATTACTTTTCTATTCATTATTATTTTGATTACCAAATAAAATGACTGTACCAAATACAGATAGTCAAAAGGATAAATATGCTCTTAGGAATCATTAAATCTTATAAATGATTGTTTGATTCTTGTCTTTCAAAGAATTTCCATGCATAAGTTCCTATAAAAATGGGAAATGCCCTACCTTTGAGTGCGGTTTGAACTATTGATTTACGTAATTGGGGTGGATAGCACTACTGGTTGTAGAAAGATCTCAGGTTTGAATCTACCAATGGATCTATCTATCTATATAATCCAGCATGTCCATTTGTGAAATATAAAAAAGAAAATGCCATTTCCCCTGACTCCATGTATGCATAAAGTGGTCAGAGGGAGGGGTAGTAATAAGTCATATAGAATCAATTGATTCATGGTAAACTAAAATCCCTCGATGATCTATTTTATTACAATTTTTTTTTGGCTGATAGAGGGATCAAATGGTATAAGTTCATTTGTTGGTATCTTGGAGGATTGAAAGCATGACTCTTGTTTTCCAATTGGCTGTTTTTGCATTAATTGCTACTTCATCAATCTTATTGATTAGTGTACCCGTTGTATTTGCTTTTCCTGATGATTGGTCAAGTAACAAAAATGTTGTATTTTCCCTTTGTGCTTCGATAGGTCTAGGTAAGGTATACGAAGAAAAAGCCCATTTGGCATTGTTGACAATAAACTTCTTTAAAAAATCATCATTATTATATTATTTTTTATACAATAGTCAATAACAATTGTGTTAATATATAACGTTACTAGAATTTGTAACATTGTAAGGATTTTGTTAAAGAAAATTGTTCGAATTTATAATATGTTTATTGACTCTATTTAAGTTATATGCTATTATTTTATAAAATATATATTTATGTATACACGTAGAGAATTTGTGCTTTTACATCTTCTCATTTATTTAAGTGATTTCCTTATTTGTAAAAAGTGTGAAATGAATTTTCTTACTTTTATTTTAAGTGGTAAGTGTTATTTATTTTTTACAATTACATCATATTTGTAATATTTAATCTCTATAAATGTATGATAAAGTGTGAATTATCCATCTTTTGCCTTTTAAAAATATCAAAATTATATCGTAAAATTGTTAAAATTATAAAGTATACATAATATTTATGATTTTTACATTTACTTTCCAATTTAGGATACATATTTCAAATATTTAATAATTTTAGATTTGTTAAAATAAAAAAATGAGAAATACAAGTAAGTCTAGTACTTCTACTTTACAGAGACATATTAATATTTTTGTTACACATAAAACCCTTCTATTTGTTTGTTCTAAACTATATTTATATGTGTTTTATGTTACTAATTCTATAGAAAAAATTTTTCATAAACGCGGAAAAACACCAAAAAAACCGAATTTATTACTCGAGCCCGAATCGGGACCGAAACCGTTTGGGCTTGCCCTTTTTGGAACCTGGACCGGGACCTAACAGAAGATGTTTGGTCCGGTCTTGGTCCTTCAAAAACCCAAGACCGAGACCCGTTTGCATAGCCCTAGTTTCGATCAGAAAAAATCGATATTCAATAGAAGGCATGTTACCCTTTTTCTTGCTAGCCACTCGTGCTCTTTTTCTCATAAATGATTTTGCCACATGTCACATTTAGTTCACCCATTATCCTAGACAATCACAAGTTACAAACTACGACATTATTCACAAGTAACAAACTACGACATTGTTCACATTAGCAACATTAGATGATGTACTTCCTGGAATTTGATCAATTTATTTTGATTTGCTTGAAATAAGTTATTTCTTTTACAACGTTATAACGCGTTGCCTTATGAAGGAAAAACACTTGGAGGCATATTTTCGCCATTTCGAACTTTGTTTGGATGTATTAATTTTTACTGTGTCTATTCCATTTGCAAGAGTTTAAAGTCACCATAACCATTATTAACCAATCTTACACGAGAATTCTAAACAACTAAAATTTCCAAAATTATGTGCACCACTATTGACTATTTCATGTTTGATTTCAAATGCATTTTCTATCAATAGAAATAAATTAGGGCATCAGTAGGTAGATTTTAAGATGCATATTTTATTTACCAGTGAGTGCTGCGGCTAGAGCTTGGAGGAAGAACCGAGGAAGACCGAAGACTCACGACCGCCATCTGCCAAGCCGCCGCCGACGCCGCCTGCCAAGTGCCAACACAGAACGAACTCCAACTACAAGGGAGAGTTAGAGACGGAAGAATGAAGGTAGAACACTTTGCTTTGGTTGTCCTAACGGGAGCGGTTCAAATCGAATGGGACTTTGCCCTAGTCGTTGGTTGCGTTGGTAATTGGAATTAAGGAAAGGGAGTAATATGATAGGCTACTTGCACAAATGCAGAGGAGAATAAAAGGGAAACATTTTTAGACGATTATACTCACTTATTTAGTTTTATTTCATATTTGCCTTTTGACATTATTAATTATTATCTTGATTTTATATTTGTTTTTATTTTCTTAAGTAAATCACGCATTTGTAAATAGCAATTAGTAAAAGTTAGTATTAAATCTAATAATAAATACCATTAATAAGTGTCATGAGTAGGGAGTGGTTATTAGTATTTACACATTATTTCAATTTTAAATTATACACACCATACCTGGCACACAATAAAGAAACCTCATTATTTTGATTTTATATTTGTTTTTATTTTTTTAAAGTAAATAATGCATTTATAAATAGCAATGGGTAGAAGTTGGTCGGACGATTGGATTTGTCCTTACTCATTAAATATTAATACTTTAATTTTAATTAAATACTTTAAAACCCATTTTAGTATTAACTAGAATTCTCACCCGTGCGTTTCACGGAATTTAAAAGTAATAATAACAATAGCAATTTTAAGGCGACATATTTATCTGACATGAAAAAAATGACACATTTAGTTGTTAACTATATATTTATTGACCGTGGGTCTTCAAATTCACTACTTGCATATAAACAACTAATTCACATTTATCAATTAAAAAATATCAGATAAACATGTCTACTTATAATTACTTTAATAACAAATGTCAATAATTTTTTTATAAAAAATAAATAAATTATTAAGACATCCAGTTGAGTCATATGTTAGTATTATGAAATATAAATTTTTATAATTATTTTATCATATTTAGATTTATTTATTTGTAGGTAACACTTTTTGCACCAGTTAATTTTTTTCATACAGTGCGTATAAGGGGTGAGAGGGGAACTAATATCAGTTATTCATGTCAAATAAATATTTTTCTCTATAATTACTCTAATAATAAATGTCAATGAATTTTTATACAAAATTTTAATATAAATTATTAATACAGCCAGTCAAGTCATATTAATATTATGAAACATAAGTTTTTATAATCATTCAATTATATTTAAATTTATTTGTCAATAACACTTTTTGTACTAGTTAATTCTTCTTTTTTTGATACAGTGGGTATAGGGGAGGGGAAATGCGGGTGTGTTTCAATCCAAGACTTCCCGTATAGAATGTGAGAAATATAACTGCCGTAACACTTGTTTGAATTATAACACCAGTTAATTATACATATATAAATAAAAATTAATTGAGGTCTATCTCTCAAATAAATAATCCAACTATAAATACAGTAATACTTAAATTATTAAAAAGTTCTAATTTAATTATATAATCGATAAATTAGAGTACTATAAGTTTTTAAAAAATCAATTGATTATTGCACTATAATAATCATATAAAGATTTCTTAAAAAATTATTAAAAATTAAAATTTACAATTAATATTACAGATTTTTAGAAATTTATTAGTTTAAAGGCGTGTTATGCTTGGGTTTTCAAATCATCAAAATTACTATGTGTTTCTTTGAAAAAGAATTCTCAATTAATTTCATGTTTGATTTGATAAGTGACAGATCCCTAATTCAAAATACTTTGCTAAAGAAACCACTGTCAATTAAGGATCGGATATGAGTTAATAAAGAAAAATGTGAATATTATTTAAAAAATTAGTATAATAATCTCAAAAAAAAGATAAAAATAAAAATACAAAAAACAATTAAATGATATCACCAAAAATCTTATAGAGCTAGAAACTTTAGAGAGCCAGAAACCTTAGAGAGCTAGAAAAAGAGTGGGAAAAGCCATCATTCTCTTATTATATGTATATAGATTATGACATCTATACTTTTATATTACATTTTTGCCCTAATGATTCTTCAAGAATTACAATCTTTACCATAATGAATATAAATACTTATGATTTTCCCTACTATGGTTTGTAGTAATGATTCATCTAATATTATAATATTTACCACGATATAGTGTATGGATCAAATCATTTCATAGATTAGATTTCATTTAATAGTTTAAGATTGCGATACGTGTGTTCAAACATAAGTTTTTAGTGACTTTTCACATTTTCAATTCTAAATATGGTTACATAATATCAAAATGATTCATAATGTTTCATTACTTTTTTTGTTTGTCTTTTGATATTTTCTAATTATTTTTCATTGACGATGAATTTAGATCAATATTTATCATGCCAAGTGTGAAAATTTTATTTACATTTTCACCTCTATAATTGTTACAAATTATTAGTTAGATTAGATCATCTTAAATTTTTAGATTATCTTGTATATTAACTTCCCACTTTTTAACTAATAGTTGTAGAAATAAAAAAATTTTCACTTGGTATAGATAAAAAAATCACATTCAATACACGTGTCTAATGCTAGTACCTTTAAAAAGGGAAATGATTTAAAAAGAGATAATTAGAAGTTTTATACTGATTTACACTTTGGAATAAAATTAATCTACATCTATATCTACTATATCTATCATCTACAAATTTATAAATAAATTATATAAAACTTTTTAGATTTAGACGGAAAAATTTAGTTTTTCTATTTTGGAAATTTGTGCTATTATTTTTTTCTTTCTTGTAAACTTCTGTTAAATGCAATATATAGCATTAGAACATGTTTCAGCTGCAACCGACTATTAAAATTCCTGCATTTACGAAGGCAAGGCGGTTGCATTGGAATGTTTCCAAAGAACGCTTGGGAGTAACCAATGGCTGCAAGACAACCGTGTCACGTCACGTGTGGCTGCCTTGAAGCCTTTTTTTCCTCTTTTTTTAGTTTTTGCATCATTTCTTTTAATCCTTTTTTATTGATTACTATTGTTCTAATAAAATTCTGGTCATTTCTTGTTAGTTTAAATTTCTTTTATTTTTATTTTTTTGAAAACAATGTTTTAGATCTTTATATTTTATTTTTTGAAAACTAAAAATGAAAAAATACCTTATTAATAGGTTTCTGGCCTAATTTGTACTCAACTCATAGTATGTTCATTTTAAAAAAATAGAATTGAACTATTCATATATACATAAAAATTCGGTATATCTATGTACATCATAATTATATAACGTCATCCTCATGATATATTGTATAATAAATTAAGTTACATTTGTTAATTAATTTATTGCGTTTGTATTTCATTTTTGTCTTTACAACTTTTTTATTGAGAACTAATGAAAACATGTTAACGTTTATAATCTTTGTATTTTATAATTATTTATGTATAAAAAACTATATTTATATATTTTGCTAATTTAGAAAATTTTTAATTTTAATTGTAAACTATTAACATAACATTTTCGATTATTTTTTACGTAAAAAATGTTTTTTTATTTCTTCATTTATCTACCATGCATCCTTTACTATTACTACTATTATTATTATATTGTTGTTGTTGTTATTTATTATTTTTTTATTTTTTTGTGAGAATGGAATATGAAGGGGTTGTGCCCACAAAGTTGCTTTGTATCCTTTTTTTCAAAAGTTTTTTGAAAAATTATAATAATTATTTATGTCCCAAAAAATTATAATTATTTATTTTCCTAATTTTGAAAATTTTTTATTGAAAACTAATTACATCCTATTCTATTTGCATCATTAAATTGACTATTATCAATCATTTTAAGGCACGTCCAGGAGGTGTTAACTCCCATCCCATGTGGCGTCTATTCAAATTTATATGATGTGCATCCGTGCACTCATGAGACAAAATGTGTCTTAACGGCATGATGTGAATCCCCTTAATATTAGATCAAGAAAATCCCACGAAGATGGCAAATCTCCCAAAAAAACTAAAAATTAGATGTTTGATCTTGAACTCAATCAAAACCAATCCAAGTAAAACTAGGAATAAGTCCCAATTCCTTAAGAGTAATGGATGATAGCACTCAAAATATAGGATCAAAATATCAAAAGAAATCAACCCTTAAAAGTTCAATAAATTCAAAGAAGAACAATGTTTTTGGAAGAGAACTCTCAAGCCTCCAAGATTTTTTACAAAAGTAAGCTAACCCTATAAGGAAATAAATGAGTACTATATAAAGTAGAGTGTGCTTGCAGCCAAGAAAATTACAAGAAAAATGAAAAAAAAAAGGAGACAAAATAGGCTCTAAAAACCGGGTAAAATTCTGTCTAGTGTAGGCCGGTGTACTGCATGAAGAGGGTGGGTGCACTGATCTTTCTGTCCAAAAATCAACCAAAATCAGAACCTTGAGGGCACCCGCACCGAACTTTCCAGAAATTGCATCCTTGAACTTCTTGAATTGCTCTTTTAAGTCCTCAAGCTCAACTTCTTCAACACGGTCGGTCCTAGTTCAATCAAAATGATTTCCCTTGGTTTTAATGCATCCAAATCAAATCCGGCCTTCATTGCTTCACCCATTTGAGCTTGGTTTATGAGATGTGGTACTAGCCTCACCATCAACTCTCGAATCTCTTTGGCTTTTGACCGCGTAACGGGGCCTGTCGACACAAGAATCTAGCTTTGGCCACCTTGGATCTCATCATCCCCTCCCTCTTAAGAAGGATTCGCACTCGACTCATCACTTACATCAAAAAGAGATAAATCAAAGATATTAAAAGTGGTGGAAACACTATACTCAATTGGAAGATTGAGTTTGTAAACATTGTCGTTGATTTTCTCGATAACTTGAAATGGACCATCGCTACAGGCTTATAGCTTGGACTTTGGCTAGGAAGCTTCTCCTTCCTCAAGTGAAGCCACACCCAATCTCCTAGCTCAACAGTAACTTGTTTTCTCCCTTTATTTGCTTGAGATGCATAATGCTCGTTTTTTTCTCTATTTGACGGTTCATCTTTTCATGAAGTGTTTTCACCAAGTTGGCCTTCCTTTTTTCCATCTAAACTTTTCCTTTCATCCATAGGTAAAGGTATCAAATCCAATGGAATCAAAGGATTAAAGCTATAAACAACTTCAAAAGGAGAAAAATTGGTAGTAGAATGCACATTTTTATAATAAACAAATTCAATAAAAGGCAAACTTTCCTCCCAAATTTTCAAATTGCTCTTAATGATGGTTCTTAAAAGTTGTGTCAAAGTTCTATTTACCACCTCGGTTTGGCCATTGGTTTGAGGGTGACAAGTAGTTGAAAATAAAAGTTTAGTCCCCATTTTACCCCACAAAACCTTATAAAAGTGGCTAAGAAATTTCGCATTCGATCCGACACTATACTCCTACGGACTCCATAGAGCCTAACAATTTTTTTAAATAATAGATTGGAAATATAAGTGGCATCATCTGTTTTATGACATGGAATGAAATTAGCCATCTTACTAAGCCTATCAACAACAACAAAAATTGCATCACATCCTTTCTTAGACCTAGGCCAAACCAAAACAAAGTCCATTGAAATCTCGGTCCAAGGCTAGCTAAGAACGTGTAAAGGAGTGTATAAACCTTGGGGCAAAACTCCAGACTTGGCCTTCTTACAAGTTATGCACCTAGAGCACACCGTTTCTACATCCCTTTTCATTTTAGGCTCTTGCAAAATTTCCAACGTTCTTTTCACCCCAAAGTGTCCTATTAATCCTCCCCTATGGGCTTCTCTAACAAGCAACTCCCTCATGGAACAATTAGGCACACAAAGTTTAGATTCACGAAATAAAAATCCATTATGCTTATAAAATTTATCAAGAGCACCTTTCTCACATGCCGGAAATATGGTTGCAAAATCACTATCATTGACATACAATTCCTTAAGATATTCAAATCCCTACAAGTTTGTATTGAAGGTATTGAGAAGAGCGTACCTTCTTGACAAAGCATTGGCTATGATATTTTCCTTACCTTGCTTGTATTTGATGACGTATGGGAATGTCTCAACATACCCCATCCACTTAGCATGCCTTTTGCTCAATTTCCCTTGTCCCCGCAAGTGCTTCAAAGATTCATGGTTAGTGTGAATCACAAACTCCTTTGGCGACAAGTAGTGGTGCCAATTTTCTAAGGCCCTTACCAACACATGGAGCTTCTTGTCATAGGTAGGATAGTTCAAGGTGGCACCATTTAGCTTCTCACTAAAATATACGATTGGCCACTTTTTCTGCATCAAAACTGCTCCAATACCTATCTCTGAGGCATCACACTCAATCTCCAACGTTTTGTCAAAATTAGGTAAAGCAAGAACCGGTGCGGAACACAACTTATCCTTGATAACATTAAATACATTTTCTTGTTCCTTACCCCACTTGAACCCAACATTATTTTTAATTATCTTGGTGAGTGGTGAAGCTAGTGTACTAAAATCTTTAACGAATTTTCGATAAAAACTAGCTAACCCATGAAAGCTCCTCACTTCGGTGGTATTTTTGGGAGTAGGCCACTCTTTTGTGGCCTTGACTTTCTCCTCATCCACCTCTATTCCCTTAGCACTAACCACATAGCCAAGAAAAATGACTCTTTCCATGCAAAAATGACATTTAGTAAGATTGGCTTGCCATTTCTTTTTTCTTAGAACCTTAAGCACACATCTCAAATGCTTAACATGCTGATGCAATGTCTTGCTATAAATTAAGATATCATCAAAATAAACCACAGCAAACTTGCCAATATATGCACGTAAAACATGATTCATCAATCTCATGAAAGTGCTCGGTGCATTTGTGAGACCAAAGGGCATGACTAACCATTCATACAAATCATATATAGTTTTAAAAGCGGTTTTCCACTCATCTCCTTCCATCATTCTAATTTGATGGTACCCACTTCTCAAATCAATCTTACTAAAGATGCAAGAACCATGCAATTCATTAAGCATATCATCTAACCTCGGAATAGGATGCCGATATTTTACCATGATGTTGTTGATGGCTCGGCAATCGACACACATCTTATAGGTTCCATCCTTCTTTGGCACTAACAGCATGGGTTCGGCACATGGACTCATACTCTCCCAAACATATCCCTTGCTTATCAACTCCTCTACTTACTTCTGAAGCTCCTTTGTTTCCTTAGGATTACTTCGGTAAGCCGGCCTATTGGGAATAATGGCTCTGGGAATGAAATCGATTTGATGCTCAATGCCTGTTTTATATCGTAGTTACTATCGGCTTGAGAAAAAAATTCATTACAGTCAATTGTGCAGGAGGATTATATAGATATTCTGGGGAGACTGTGCTGAAATTTTAGTGCATATATGCCGGGAGCAGAGCTCAGCGATTCCTTTTCTCCCCCCTCGGTGAATATAGAAATAACGATACAAAAAATCAAACTTTGGCCACACTATCTACATAACAGAACAAAAACCAGAAGTATCGAGGATGTCATTAAACTAATACCCTTAAAAATCACGGCACATCTTGGGTACTAGATACAACATACACGTTTACTATGAGATAATAAGTTCAAATTAGTATGAGTTTACTACATAAGATAATGTTAATACTTAAAAGTTCCAATTACACTCTGTTGCTCATTTACAATGTGGTTGGAATTTCACCTTGAAAACTTCAATGGATATTCCAACTTCCTTTTCTCTTGAGATTGTAGCGCACCTTTCAATGAGATGAGACAAGTCATCCCCATCGGCTTGGACAACTACCTTTTGTTTGCTCGCCCCAGCATCACTTGACTCACCACGATCATAGAGACTATGGCCACTAGGCTGTTCATCTACCCACTGGATGTATTTACAGTTGTAGTTCATGCACCCGTACCACAACCTCCCTTTGTTTTCATTATCCTTGGTCGACATAAAGCACTTTCGATACCCCAAGAGGATACCAGCTGCATTTTGTGTAGTAGGGACAGTCCCACATCCCATGTTTAGGATCCCTATAGCTTCAACAGATTCCTACATTGACTCCACCCATTTGTGCACCTGCAATATTTATTACTTTCCATGTTTAGGAATTTTTTATTACTTTCCATGTTGATAGTAACGTTACCATTAATTATTATATACTATATGTACCATCCTCACTTGGACACTGTAGAGCACTCATATGATAATTCTTGCTATTTATTGATGGAAGCCAACGGTTAAGTCGAGTAATGAACATTATTTACAGCAACCCATTAACGAGAATGAATCAAAGATCTACAAAATTCCTTAAAATGCTGTGGAATAACCAAGAAACAAGAAAGTATTAACAAATTCCTTAAATCTAGTGGAATGGAAAATCTATCAACATAACCCAAATCTCAAAGCCTTCAAAGCATTACAAAATGCTGCCTAAAATGCCTACATTTAACAAATATTAACGAGAATGAATCAAAGATTTACTGAGGATGAACCTAACTCGTGTTTTGCTGAACCAAATAAAAGGAAAGGGGGAAAAATCGATCACTGCTGCGCAGTCGTCCGTCGCCGGTAGCTGATACGTCTCGAGCTATCACCTGCTTGCTTGTGCTGTGTTGCTTGGCTCATGTACCGACCCTCAAGTATACAAGTTTGAGACTATATATTTAAATTAGTTTTTATCACTTTCACTTTCAATCGATCCAAGTGCTATTACATTTTACTATTAAAGCTCATAATTAGACTTGTAAGTGAGTAGCAACACTCAAAATACTACAATGAAATATTAATAATAGCGTGTAATAGTATCGATACACTGAAGAAGAGAACACTCATTTAGCTGAATATATTTATCTCTTATCGATACTTGCCATTTTGATATTGACAATACGCCGTGCTTTATTTTTATACTTTCAACTTTAGACTACAGGTATTAATAGTAATATTTTATATTATTGATAGTATTATAATAGTTGTCAATTACAAATTTATCTATATATAAAACTATAACTTTTGTACTGTATTTCATTGAGGGACTAGGAATACATCAAAATACAAGCTAGGAGCACATGATTGCAACTTGAAGAAGACTGATCATATCATGATGCAATCCCATAACGCACAGTCCGTTCGGTCACATACACATGTTCCTCCTCCTCCAGAGATAACACCCTATAAGCCTGAATTCAAGTCACATAGATTCTTTTATAGAGTCTACATTTTGAAAACATGAGAAAAACGTGAATTCATGGAATTTAGTGAGTAACTTCTACACATGCAATTCTTTTAGTTTGAAAACATGTCATAAGGGGCCCCAATTACACCACTTCAGATCTTATCCCGAGCTCTCCATAAACTAGAACTTGTCATGTGTTTGGATGGTACCAATCATAACATAAATTAACATGAGGACTTGGTCATTGGCTATCTTATTGTAACCTCCCAAGTACATAAACATGATTTCGAACATGGCCATAAACATAATGTCAATATGGGTAAGATCTTCCATGGGGTAATTACTTTTGAAAACTTCCTTGAATCTTAGTATCATGCAAGACATATAATCACCTAACAGTAACATAACTTTCTTGCAACATGATTGGAACATAATGTTATGCAAGCAGTACAATAACCTTGCAACATTCACACAATTCTGGCAACTTCATGCCATGAACATTTCTGATAATAATTGTATATAACACCTAGTAGATATGATAATTGCATCATATTATACACATAAGAAAACACATAATAGGGTATAGAAATCACTCACAATAGGAAGTTCCCATTTGATTTATCCTACTTAAACAATAGGCATTGGAGTTAGAAAGTCCACTTGTGTTCTGCTCCAGAGTATCAATAGTGTCATTCAAGGTATTGATAGTTTATATTGTACGAACTCAAAAGTCCCAAATGCTGAGTTATAAGACCTCCAAACTTTAAGATTAAATCCTTCTCTAAGCTTAGGGCCATGTTATAACGTGATAATGAGGAACCCAATATACATGAGTTTAATAAGTAGAGGGCTTATTTAGAAGTTGTAGATAGTAAAAGGACCAAAGTATATATATTTGATAACCATAATAACGGAGGTATGAAAGATGAGGACCAAAAGGCAACTCCTCAAAGAGTGTTGTTGGCCCTAAATGGAAATGAGAATAAGCATCCCTATTTATATAATTACATGCCCTATGCATGGTTGCCAAGTAGCAAGCATGCATATGGTTGCCACCTTTCAACTTGTGGTACTAGCCGTGTTTTTAACACATGAATAAATTGTTGTTGCATCACATGTGGCAGCCATATATTGATCATTTATTTATTTATTTTTTTTTTGCTAACATGCTCAAAGTATAAATAGTACGTAGTCTTATTATCGATAGTCTGTTAAGTTTGAATTACTAAGCAATATTTGCTCATTTAATTCGTAATAAACATGTTTTCGGCTATGATTTTTGGTGGGTCATTACAGTAGCCGCTCGCAGTCGTCCGTCGCCGTTAGTAGCTTACTGTTGCTCATCGTTGGAGATAGGGGTGGGGGCAGAGTATGGGTGAGAAAGAGGGTTAGGGTTGGGTGGGTGAATGAAATGGGTTCTATCTGTTGAGGAACCCAGATTTTGAATTCCAAATTTTTTTTTTTAAATATGTAGTCAACACACCACCTGGACTGCCATGTCAGTCATGGGCGGGGTAACCACGCCCACAGTGGGTGGTTGATCAAAAGTAGACAGAAGTATGACGTCTATTTCTCTGATTCTTTAGTTTTTTACTAACCCTAATATCTTCCCTTCTAGAATCTTCAATTAAACCCTATCCATGACTAGACACAAGAAAACAACCAAGAAAACAACCGTGAAACGCACCGTTGATGGACATATTTCCTTCGATTTAGACTCGATTTTATCGCAAGATGAAGGTATAGGTTTGGGTGATTCCGCCATGGGCGTTGTTCAAGCTGCACCTGAAGTTCTGAGCACATTAAAGGGCGTTCCTACCTCTATTCAATTAGTTTCTAGTGCTTCAAAGCCAAGAAGAGGTGAGGAACCATCCAATTCCATGAGTAAAATTGCTGCGACAGCAGCAATGGCTCTCCAACAAGCCTTTTCCAGCCAAGAATCAACACCAGTGGCGGCTCCATCTTCTACACCACCAATTTCAAGCCCTAGAGCAAGCCCTAGCTCCTCTAGAAAAGGGAAGGAGAAGGTAGGAGAGGAAGACACCATGAATGCAGCTGAAACTTTTCCTAACTTCTATTTTATTGACAAGGATGCTAAGGATAGATTTAATATTATGAAGAAGCGAAAGGTAACCCAGGTCGTTTGCCAGGCTTAGAATACCACCGAAAAATGATTTCAAATTTATGGCTTATTATGAAAAATGGGGTTGGATAAAACTCTTATGATAAGTTGGGGTATAAGTAAGAAATTAGCTAAGTACTTTTATGCCAATGCTTTCACTAATAATGGACTAGATTATTTTGCTACTTATGTTCATGGAAGGATGATTCTTGTGAATAGGCAGTCCTTGGTTGAATTGTTTGGTATGTATGATGGTGGTGAAGTTTATGAGTCAAATTTTGATCACCTAGAGGCTTGTCGGATAATTTATGAGAAAACCGAGGCTTAGAAAGCCCTCTTATCATGCTCCCTCTTTGCCCCAAGATACTAGGAAGCTTCGTTCAAAGTTTACTCATATATTTAGAACAAGAGGTTGTAAATATACTGAATTGGATCATATGGATCTGTGGTTTTTGCAAAATGTAATTTTGGGTAACCCAATTGATCTTGCTCAACTCCTAGTGAGTAAGATGATTCATATCTTTACTGCCCCTCTTGATAGCTCATCAAACAATTTGGTTCTTGGTTGGGTTGTGATGGTTTTACTAGCCAAAAATAAAATAGACTTGGTTCATGCCCACTTCAATTCCATGCTTGTAAGGGACGTCTCTAAGAGGAGAAAACAAAAGAGGAATGCTGGAATTTCTGGGTTAGATTTAGGCCTATCCAATACAACCCCTAGTATGTTTGAATCTATGGTTACTAAATGGGAAAAATTCATGAAAGAATGCCAGAAGCTCCATACTTCTATCAATGAGGTTATGGAGTACACATTGAATATGCTAGAGAATTTATCGAAAGATGATCAATTGTTAACCGACGAGCAAATGAAATTGAAAGAACAAGGGGAAAAGCTTATGGAATATGTGCAAGGAAATGAAGAATCCGGGAGGAAGAAGCTTAAGCGTACAAGGCTGCCCCCTTTTGCTTGGATTACTCTGTAATGTTTTATTATGATTTTAGCCTTATGTAGCCCCTATAAGCTTTTGTTTACTTGCTGATCAGCCATATATGTAATCTGTTTTTGGCTTGTTTACGTCACAATTTGCTTTGATATTTTATGTTAGGCAGACCCACCAGTATGTATTCTATATATTGGTACTTGTTAGGATCTTACTTTGGCTCATTTTACACTGTTTTCGGGGCTGACATACTCTGTTCTTTAAGGTACTTATTGGCTGTCCAGTTTCAGTTAGTAAGGTCTATTTTTGTTGATTCCTTTGTGGTTGTTGTTATGTACATCTTATGTTCCTTTTGCTGAATTTGGTTATGGCATAAAGGTTACCTATTCTCACATGTTATGTGACTACTGTCGAATGAATTTAAATATTCTTTGAGCTTGATCTTTTATTACGTGGTCTCCACAAACCATGTAGAGAATATAGTGATCTGCTTCCTATACCTTTTTCCCCCATGTATCTATTAAGTATAGACAAAAGCTAGGAAATGTGTTCATATGACAAGGCACAAGCTACACAAAACTTAGTAAATAGCAACTTACTGGCAAGCTGGTAGGTTGATGCCTCATGCGAAGTAGGTTGTACATGTAGGGCCCTTGGAACCCTACTCTGATACCACTCTTGTCACGTTCCTGCTATATTACCCAATATTATTGAATATCTTTTTGTCCATTAACATGTTACATTCTTTTCTTGTGTGGAAGCTTTCTTTTTGACCTTTGTTTTCACACCAATAGCAAGAACGAGCCTTTCAAAACTAATGAAAATATTGTTATCTTTAAATTGCTTAGCATGTTAGAAGATGAATTTATTTAAGTGACTTCTAATAATCTTAAAGGAATCATCGCGATGTTTTTACATGGTTTCATAAACATTTTTTCCTCTTTTTCTGAGTTAGAAGAGCCAAAATAACCTTATAGCTATTTTGACCATAATTACCGAATTTCTTTACAAATCTAAAATACTTATAAGCCTAGTGTCGGGACTGCTTCTTGCCATTCTGAACACCTAAACACTTATCAGTTTGGATGTTGGGAAACTGAAATTTACAATCTCAATACCAAGAAGTAGATTTACAATCTGTTTCTTATTTCCTCATTTATCTTTTATGGTCAAACGCATTGCACAATTAAAACTAGATTTGTTTTTCTTTTCATTTTTTTAGGAAAAGTATGATATTCATTGCCAAGAAAAGTATGGTGGAATTGTTTCCTCACAAATGGAAATTGATGTGGAAGCATGGTGCGAAGCAAGTGGCGGCCCGAGCAAGGGAGGTTGTTTGTATGGGCTTGGGATTCATCGTCACACTACACACAAAATTGTTACATCTTCCTCTTCTCCGGTAGATGTTAATGATGATGGCATTAGTATTTTGAGGGAGAATTTCCGCAATGCTTGTGAAAAGATAGATAAGCTAACCCGTGATAAGGAAGAATTGCTTCGCCAAGTGGAAGAGGAGGCACGGGAAGAAGAAAGAAAACGCAAGGCATTTGAGGAAAACATTCTTAGAATGTTGAATGAAAGGAACTAGTCTACTTAGCTCTTGCAAAGGTATAACCGGAGACTGTTTTTGCACATAAATTAGTAATATGGCACCTTTTGTCTTGAAGTTAGTATCTATGAAGTTAGTCTTTCTAGTTTCTTGCCTTAGCATGACACTTTGCTACCTTTTGCTAGTAGGTTGAACATTCCAACTTTTGTATAGTGCAACTTATTTGCTGTTGTTCTCATGTGGAAAATGATGAATTGTAAATTTTTTGAACAGTGATATGGAATGAAAATATTTAGTACTTAATGTTATTTGGAGTTTTTTTTTTTAAAACACCTTTGTGTGATTGGTATTAGATATGAAGAAATGTATGAAAATGGCAATTTTTGAAATTAAGGTAATTTGGCAATGAAGTAATTAAAATGGGATTACAAAAAGCAATATCATGTAGCTTATAGCTAATTATTTATGGAAAAGTAACGAAATACATTGTAGGCGTTTAGAAATAGATTAGTAACGAACATATATTGTTGTTGTTTAGAGACAAATTAGTAACAACACATACCGTGGCTATTTAGAAATAGATTAGTAACGAACAAATTTTGTTGTTATTCAGGCACGAATTAGTAACAACATATATCATGGCTGTTTAGAAACAGATTAGTAACGAACAAATATCGTTGTTATTTAGTGACAAATTAGTAACAACTTATGCAGTGGCTATTTATCAACGACTTAGTAATGAGCTATTTTGTTGTTGATTAGCAACCGAATAGTAACAATGTATTTCATTGCTAATTAGTAACATATAATGTTGTTGCTATTTTAGCAACAGAGTTAGTTTGTGGCAAGTTTAGCAACGCAAGTACAACTATTGCTATTTAGTAACAAATTTTTTTTGTTACTAATTTGGTAACGGAATAATAAACTTGTGACTAAATTACCCACTATGAAATCAGAGAGGGATTTAGTGTCAATAATTTTCTGTTACTAAAAGCTGTTAGCCATGAGAATCACCCATTTAGCAACGAAAATTTCAGTTGCCAATCAGGCCTTTTCTTGTAGTGGTCATTTATCAAGTATCGACAAAATCAATTATTTTAAAATTTCTGTCATTTAGTTAAAAGAAAAAATTTACATGTGGCATAAATATTACAAGAACACCATAAAAGTAAAAGTCCTAATTATCACAACGCGGGTAAAAGACTAGCTATAATTAATACAAATTTGAAATTTTAATGCCTTTCCAAAATCCCTCAAAAATTCTGTAACTATACCTCTCAGACTGTGTGACATGCATACACGCCATGTGTGTGTAAAATACATGTGCGTGTATGAAATACTCATGGAGTGCATTCATACACGCTATATAGGTTGAGAGCTTTTGTTGAAAATTTTCCTTATAGTATGATTATCCATTTATTTATAATTATAATTTTTTATTCATTAATTGATAGGATATTATTAAGTTGTAATTATAGTAAACATGGAAGTTTGCCCTTTTTTTTTTTTTGGGAGCTAATGTAAACACGGAAGTTGTTATAGGATTGCCTATAATTATCTCAAAGTCACCTATAATTATTATACATATAAGTATTAATATTAAATATTAAATAACCTATGATTATGGACGCGTTTATCTTAATTACAGTGATTTAAGCACACAATAAAACTCTTTTTTTTTTTTGAAGTAAAATTACAATCCGCATCTTGGTAGTGTAAGTGATATAGATATATATATCCTTCTGAAATACAAAGCACATAAATCAACAATAAAAATCAAAGAGACAACAAACTACATATAAATGTAGATAAACCCCCCGAATTGAGGGAATCGAACCTGGGACCTCTACATCCCAAAACCTAAACCTTAGCCCATAATCAAATGGACTAAAGCCTCATTGGCGCAATAAAACTCTTTTTGTATCCTTATAATTAGTCAATTTGATTTGCATCATTATCTATTAATAATATATTTAATTTATTTTTACATTGAAATTATCATAGATTTAAACACATACACAGCAACATTTGCACAAATAAATATAAATTTATTAAAATTAATTTTTAAAAACTTGTAAGCATGAGAGTTCATTTATAATTTCATTCATTTATATATGAATTATAATATTTTTATTTTTTATACTAGAGGAAAAACAAAAATAAAAATGAAGAATTTTTCATATAAATGTTTAGAGAGAGATTTGGATAAGATATATGTGTCCTACTTATAGATAATTAAGTAACGAGGTTGAAGCCAGCAAATTAAGGAAGTTGAGTCTAATATATGTGTATTATTATGATAACTAAAACGATGGTGATGAAACAATGATTTAATAGAATGAAAACTTATAAGAAATTCATTAATTATTGACAAAGAAAAGAATTAAACTAGAGACCAACTCGAGAAGAATATCAAGGCTTCGGAATTCACCACCTTGAACAAATCATTCATCTTTTGTTTAATTCCTAATATCGAGTAACAAGTCAAATTCAATTTATTGTCGCCTATGGATATAACAATTAAGTACAAAGTCATTTAATCTCAATTAGTTTATCCTTCGTCACATATCCTATATATTCCTAAACATTCAATGTATCAACTTCAACTAATATACAATAAACAATCAAAATTTTACAATTCTTAAGTATTTCTTATTTCAAATTCAATAGAAAAAATCAATGAATCAAAGGATATAAATTAACAAGAGCGGGATTTTTTTTTAATTGTGCAATTATAGATAAAGATGTACTTGGATAATAGACCATAAATTAGAAATTTGAAAAAAAAAATCCATAGATAGTTTATTGTGTGCAACAAAAAGCGGGAAAATTTTTTGAATTGTGCCTGTCAAAATTTTTGTGTGTGTGCGTGTGTCAGTGTGTGTAAAGATTTAACCAGAAAATCTATCTCTATATCTATATATTCTATATATATACTTAAAAAAAGGATAGTTTCCTCTTTAGTTTTTCCCGCTTAAAGTCACCTTCTAAATCTGTATATCTGATCTTAGCCATTGGTTGTTATCCATTTATCTTAGATGTTTATTTATTTACTTTTCAAATTAATTATTAATTTCTTATATTATAGATTTTAGTTTTGATAGATCGATTACTTAATCATTATTTTCATTTTCCTTTTACACCCGATAATTTGTTAAAGCCCCAAATGAAATCTCCTCTGATTACGGCCGATTTCTTCATCTTCCGTCGAAGTATCCTTTCTTCAAGATGCTGGATATGGATAGAATAATATTCAAAGTAAATTTGTATGAATCCTTTTTTTCCTTGGCCAGTACTTGTGTCAAGCACGGCGAGATGGATTTACATCGCAATCCTCATCCTTTCAGATCCTATGTTATCCTCAACTACTCAAATTTGGATTGGCTTCAATTGGAGAGGTTAGAGGTCCGTTTGTGGATAAATGGATGGTGAGAGCCCTATTCATTATCGGCCTATTATTATGCTTTTATGGTAAGTTTTAGGTTAATTCCCTCTTATCTAGACCCTAATTTCATTGAATCCGGAGTCCTAATTTCATTGAATCTGGAGTCCTTAAAACTTAATTTCAAAGAATTATAATTCAACCCTTATTTCCTTTGATGAAAAAATTTTAGCTTATGGAACATCGTTATTACCCTTTGTATTGGAGGTAAGTATATGTTGGGTTTATTGCCAAAAATAATCCAAAGTTGAAAAGGAAAAAAAGAAGAGTTCTTGGAGGAAAAGTAATCCAAATCCTAGAAGGAATTGTCTTGTCTTCCAAGTAAACAAAGCCTATAAATAAATGTGTTTTCCTCTTCTTTTAGATATAAGAGTGACTTGAGTCTTTAAGAGAAAATTGGCGAGCTTAGCATCTTGTGAGTTTTTCTTGTAACTCTTTGAGGTTTGTTCAAAGAGTAGAAACTTAGGTGCTGTAAAGTTTGGTTATTTTTCTTGTAATACTTGGGGGTTGTGAGTTGGTGAGTGAAATTCTATATGGTTGTAGCGACTTGAATCATATAGTGAAAAGCTTTGATAGTCCGTAAATTTGTCTTCGTTCTTTTATTTTTTCTTGTCTCATTAAACTCCTTAAACAACGATCCAGTGGGCGTAATCGGGGAATTTACATTAATTCCTAACAGGGGTATCAGAACGTCAGGTTTTGCTCGAGGTGGAGTAGAGGAAAAATATGGCAGACGAAGTGGTGAGAATCAAGTTTGACTTGTGGCTAGAGAAAGTTTGGAATTTCTTGATTTTGGTTGCACGATTTAAAGCTTTCAAAGGAAAACCGTCCCTATGTTCTAACAAAGTTGCTGGAGCCAGTACGAGCGATAGTGATTGGGAAGATTTATATTTGAAGACTGGGAGTAGGATGTGTCTCCATCTAGTCAGGAATGTTCTTGTAAATATTCATCGAATATTTGCTGTGAAGGAACTGTGTCGTCAACTTGGAGAAGTGTATCCGACAAAGGGTTCCTCAAATCTGTTGCACTTAAAGGAATGGTCTTTTTTTTTGCGAGTTGGTGCAGATACAAAAATTCTCAATAGGATCGTTTGGAAACTGGTGGTTGTTGCAACTTGTTGGTGTTGTAGACTGACTAGTCACGTGAAAAAATATTGTCCAGGTGGAGCAGGTTCGGTTACTGTTCGGATTTGGACAATCCGACTCTCCTGGTGTGAGAGCGGTAGAGGTGTGCTATGAAGTAGGTGAGTACATCCTCATGGTGTATCGCTAGGTGCCATGGCAAAGGATGTTTGTTACTTCTAGCGGTTATATTTACACACGGGCATTGGTTGACAGTGATGCAGGGTGTGTGGTTGTAGTAATGTCGATGGCTGATGAACTCTCTGGAAAGTCAACAAGAGAGTTGCACCACAAATTTCAGCAAGCTTATTTTGACATTAAGCCGATGAAATGCTTGGAATTTGTTGTTAATTCTAAGTGATTATACTAATGTGGTGGAGTATGGGACTGTCAAAGTGTCAAAGTTTACCTGGTAATTTCTCAAGTATTGTGTAAAAGACAGGAGAAGACGAAGATTTTGGCTTATTTTGGCAAGGTGGAGATTGTTGGGTTTATTGCCAAAAATAATCCAAAGTTAAAAAGGAAAAAAGAAGAGTTCTTGGAGGAAAAGAAATCCAAATCCTAGAAAGAATTGTCTTGTCTTCCAAGTAAACAAAGCCTATAAATGGATTTGTTTTTCTCTTCTTTTAGATATAAGAGTGACTTGAGTCTTTGAGAGAAAAATTGGCAAGCTTAGCATCTTGTGAGTTTTTCTTGTAACTCTTTGAGGTTTGTTCAAAGAGTAGAAACTTAGGTGCTGTAAAGTTTGGTTATTTTTCTTGTAGTACTTGGGGGTTGTGAGTTGGTGAGTGAAATTCTATATGGTTGTAGCGACTTGAATCATATAGTGAAAAGCTTTGATAGTCCGTAAATTTGTCTTCGTTCTTTTATTTTTCCTTGTCTCATTAAATTCCTTAAACAACGGTCCTGTGGGCGTAATCGAGGAATTTACATTAATTCCCAACAGTATAATGTAATTTCAAACTTATCTTCTAAAAGCCCAATTCGTAATTGACTTTGTTAGGATTAATAGGGCCCTAATCTCAGTAAATGTGTTATTTTTAGAAGGGCAATTATATTGTCACTACAAGAGGAGGTTATTGTCCCACCACAAATTAAGCACAATTTTTTATTTCCTTAAATGCCTTTAAATAAAATTATGCTAGTAACCTTCCTTTAAATTTAAATATATTATTATACTTTTGATTGTCTCACCACATCAAGCTCCATCCTTTTTATTTTTCTTTCTTACCGTCACCCATTTCCGACACAGGTAGAAATCTTTCCGGTGGGTATTGTTGATTAAAGACATGGTCTGTGAACTGTTGTTTAGATTTTCAATCGCTGGCACCAACAATTTGTTCTAGTCATTTCGGGACCATGTTCATATTCACCATATTCTGGTGCCTCTTTGTCCTCACGGAACTATTGAAATCTCATACACTTTCTTGAAAAACATCAGTGGTTTTGCTCGTAATTTGATTGATAGTCCATTAAATATTATACTCCATTAGACGATTTTTTTTTTAAAAGAAATTTAGGAAAACCTTACAATAAATAGCAAACCTTGCATTTATAGCATACACCAGGGGGCAGGGAGGCAATAGTTTCTAAGGCAATTCCTGTTGCAACCACCAAGCGAGCGACCCCCTTTTTCCAAGTATTCTTTTTGGTTACTAGAAACAACAATTTGCATTCTCGTGATTCTAGTCGATCATATGGCAATTAATAATGAGGGAACAAAGTGAAGGGATAGGAGAAAATCTTTCACTAGTACTAATAACAATGTCAATGGATTTCAAGTCCGGTTTTAGGCTTTCTTCAAAAATGTATCAATGGAGGAAAATTTCCCCTCTACTTCTTGAATGTGTGTTTCAGTGTGTGGACTTCCCCTTCTTCAAAAATAAATATTGCCCATGAAGGCTTTCATTTTTCTGCTAAACTGAGCATGCCGGAGGACGAAATTCTCTGGCAACAAAGAAGAAGCAGTCTTCGATAGCGGTGTTGATGTGAGATTCAGGGAATATGCAGTGCACTACACTCATAATTTTAAATTTTATCTTTGTTGTATTTTATTTAATCTCGGTTAATATGTAAATTTAATGTGGTGTTCTTATTAATTTTTACTCCTATTTGTGGTGTTCTTATAATGTGGTGGGGCTAGAAAATATTATAGTGGCAATATAATTGCCCTTTTTAAAACCCTAATTTTCCTAAATTCCGAATTCACCCCTTATTCTAATTTATGGAAATATTATACCTTTTAAGATTCTTACCGTGATTATTGATTTATGGAAATATAGATTTATGTCATTTATGAAATGTATTAATTTTGGTAAAAACTCTCTCCGTTTTTTTGGTTCAAAGGTTTCATAAAAGGAATTTATTTAATTGACCGGCCCAGATCCTTTAGGGCTTTGTTTATACTCCTATTTAAGAAGCATTCACAGTGATATTGATATCTTACATATCATTCCTTGTGGCTGCAACTAACTACTTGTATTATTATACCTATACTACATTTTTAGCTATTTCAGACGTGTGCTCTTCCGATCTCCTGTCATATTTTCACTTCGTGATGTCACAACTAAATTCCTAAGAATGTGACTTTTTTACTCCGTGTCTCAAGAAAGTGGTCCATCACATTCCAGAACAGGGAATTGGGGATTAGAGTTGTGGAGTTGGTTCTAATGGATGACCAGGCACTTTTTATTATGCTTAACTATTGTTTTTGAAATATATATTGTATGATAAATGTTTGAATTATGTTATCATTATATTGCATGTTTTGGGTTATGAATTTGATGGTTTTTCAAATACATATTGCGTGATAAATGATTCAATTATGTTATCGTTATATTGCATGTTTTGGGTTATGAATTTGATGGATAATGTCAATTTGCATTGTAAATGTGCTTTTCTTTTTTTGAAATTTAAAAGTTGGTTTTTATATTGTTTATAGTTTTAACATAAATACTGCCTAATAAACCGTGCAGTATGGATCAGATCTAAGTTTGTTGTAACAATTGTGATCCATGATTGCCAATTTATGTTATTTGTATATTGCATGTTTTGTGTTTTGAATTTGATGGTTATTTATTTTTTTTTTTTTGCAAGTGTGATTCTTTTTTTTTAATTTAAAAGTTGGTTTTTATTCGTTTTTATTTTTTATTTACATAAATAACTCCTAATAAACCCAGCATCAAGGATTAGATCCAAGTTTGGTGTAATATTTGTGATCCATGATTGCTCATTACATGTGTAAATATGTTTATTCCAATAGAATATGGCATGATGTTTCTTAACTTCTTATCCCAATGTGTTGAACACACTATATTTGCTGACTTTGTGTTTCTAGCCATATGACATTCACCGATGATTCACAACATGCAATATACGATATTCTCTACAAACTGTAATGCAATTATTGATATCTATTAGAACAGTGTTCTGTTTTATAGTCATCGTTTTTACATTTACAGCCTCAATGGTATTTTTTGTTTACTTCATGATGATATTTCATGCGTAAAGATTAATTTTGTGGTTCATTAATCTTATTAGAGATAAGATTTTGCTCCTTCAAAAATAATATGTCATGATATTTCTTCACTACTTAAATGATGAATAGCCAGTGTTGTGTATGGCCTATCTTTGTTTCCTTTAACCTTCTTGCCATGTGATGCTAACCAATAATCTATGCTATACTGTGCAATCTTGATTATCTTGAAAGTGATAGATATTGACAACTTGCAATGTATGCTTCATGTTTTCTATCTGTCTTGAGGGTGATAGATATTGTTAATTTGCAGTGTAACTCTGCTCTTTTTGTGAAATCTAAAATATGTATTTTCTTTTGTTTTTTACATAAATATTACCTAATGTGCAATGCACCGAGACATCAGCTATAAATTTATTGTAGTTTCTATGATATATCTTTGTTGTCTTTTCAAAATAATCAGTGTTTGACATGTATTCACTCTTCATTACTACATTCTTATTACCTATAAAATTATTTTGGACTACAACATTTGCCTTGTATAACATTATTTTGGACTTATTTTGTGCTTATTAACTTATAGGGTAACTTATAGGGAATGAGGATCCAGGCGGGAATGAGGATCCAGGCGACTATTACTCAGCAGTCCATTCCGCAGTTTGAGGCGCAGCTAGAGGAGTGTGGACTTCATGCGTTAATGCATTTCACTGTTAAAGAAAATGTTGGTCAATGGAGGCCGGCATCTCATCCTTGCATATTCTTTTTTAATGATACCACCAAAATCAAGGCATAGAGTAATGACAGACACCCCACCTTTCCCTTTACAGTCTTCAATTTCATGCCTTCTGTGGAAATTCTTAATTCTCCATACATCAATGCTCCTAACTTGATTGGTAACCTCTACTTAAGTTTTGTTAATCAGAGTTGTTTAATTAAATTATCTTATATTTCATGTCAAACTTTAAATTTCTATCTTTGATTGTTTTCTTACTCCATTGGTTTTTTTGATGTTTAAGACATAATTGGTGCATATAATCCTAAAGACGGGATTAAAAAGCCATATTTGGCATATGGCAGCTCCACTTGGAGTAGTTTTACCCTTCGTGACCTGGAATAATTCACGTGATTAAATTTGATATATAGGAACACATCACGTGATTAAATTTGATATATAGGAACACATCAAGTGTGTAGTGTATCCTTATTGTAGTATTTTTGGGCAAATTCTCTTGGTAAACATAGGAATAGGAGGATGCACTACACTTTGTGGAACGATTACATTGATCAGCTTGATAATTACTTATCGACTCCACAGAACGATCCTGTGGTTGTTCTACTCCATTTGGGTCGTATAAACAAGCGCTGGGGTTTGTTGTTCTTTGGCTTCCTTCAATATATTGATTAGATAATTTGTTAATTTTAGCTATATGGCATTTGACATATTTGTCCATGTAACTCTTAGGTGATTCCAAGGGTGTGGCGACATCTTTTCACGTCACAAAGTTATTGATTGATGAGCACATTCCCGATGTGGAAAATTTCCGCATCAAATACTTAAGCATGAGGTCATCCATTCCTCAATCTTCTGGCAAACAATCTTCTTCCTCTACATCCCCTGTTGAGGATAGGAGGGAGATTGGTTTCACAAAGAAGATTGCAAAGTTGTCGTCAAAGAAGGAGGCAAAATTGACGTCTTCTTTGACTAATAATCTGATGTTATATTTTTTAACTAAAATTTTTAAAGCTATCTTACTGTGCCAATAGGTCTGAGGGTGTTGGTTTTATAGTGAGGTTAGTGCCATTTTGTTAAAGAATAGCTGGGTCTACCTTGGGTGTTACGGCCCAACCTGCTATAAAAAGGCCTCAAGGGACAATGGGAAATATTTCTGTAGCAAATGTAATGTTCGTTTCTTGGAGGATGTTTGGAGGTACAGTTTAAATTTGAGGGCGAAGCATCAAATACGTTGCACGAACATAATGTTATGGGATGGAGAGAGCCAACGATTGACCAGAAAGGTGCAGGCCGAGAGTTTGTAGATTACCTAGATTCGGTCAGCTTCCATTATTTAACTAAACAATTCTGTTTCTTACTTAATATGGTTCTTCACCCAGTTATGAATTAAATATTTCAATTTTGGTTGGCAAGTTGGGTCCAAAAAGCTGCCCTGAGAAGATATCAAGGCTAACCAGTAGGAAACTCCTATTTAGAATAGACAGAAAGCTAGTGACTTCATCTGGTGGTGAAACTGTCTATTCAATTAACATGATTTCAGAAAATAGTAGTAAGATAGAACAGCTGGAACTAGATGACGGATCAAATTCTAAGGTACAGTTACATTACTATAATGTGCATTTCAAGGGTAGTCTATATGTGTATGGGCTTATGTTTCTTCAATTATTTCCATTTTAATAAAGGATTACACTTCATGAACTGACTTGGATTATTTTCTTTAATTATTTACAAATTTAATAAAGGATTACAACTCCAACTCTAACCCGGATCTTCTCTTTGATCCACCAGTTACCGTTGAATCCAATATGGCATGTACAATGTAACTCTGACCTGTCCTACCATGCATTAATATTATTTTAAATAAAGCCACGCAAGTATTTTTAATTATTTGTATCATGTTACCAGCCTTTGGACTCCCATAATGCTGAAGGTTTACAAACCCCACGTGAAACCCCCTCGAAGCGGCCTGTAGAGGATGATCTGTTCAGCCCTTCTATGCCTACCTCAACCCGTGCCTCTACCAACAAAAAGAAAAAAAGGGATCAAAATTGAATAGCCTTGACTGTGTTTTTTTTAAGGTTTCTCTCGAATACACCACACAATTTTTTTATAATTCTTTTGCACAAAAGGACCATCATAATTTCTGCCTACTGCTTATGATTTCCCATGTACATGTTTTATTGAATATTTTTTATGCACCATGGGTGCATAGCACACTGGTATTTTTGCTCCTGTACGAGATGCACATGTGGTGCATAATATATGGTTTGGTTCTTTATTAGATTTAGTAATTATTTTTTATGCACATGTCATGCATAGCACTGATTTTTTACTGCTTTAGAGAATGCATAGTTGGATCATAATAGATAGTTTGGTTTTTTATTAGATTTGCTTTAACTCTTGCATTATGTCTACTTTATCTTATTTTTTGGTTATAGGAATGTTTAGTTTTATAGGAATGTTTGTTTGATAGATTGTTTTTGATTGTCATTTATTATTCTGCAGTGGTTGAAATTATACTATTTTCTATGCTTTGTTTGACAATTGCCAAGTTCAACAGAGAGCAATTGTGTTGTGTTACTTTTTCCTCCCCTTTTAAGTTGCAGGATTTGCTTGGCCTGGCTTTTCATTGTTACTACACAGTTATGTATAAATAGATAGTTTACTATGTATCGTTCAGATTTATTTTACTTTTTGAGTATAGACATATGGATGCTGCACTGAATGGCTTATATTTCAGATGGCTGATGTTGACATATGAATGTTTTTGTGTGTTGTTTAGCAAGAAGACATGACATGTTTAGATAATCAAATCCTTGAAGGGTTGGCTTTCTTGGATGATGAGGATTCAATTCTGGTGAAGATCACTTAACTTGGCGAAATCACTCACCTAGTCAGTGGCGTGTGTCTTGGTATGTATACACCCCTTAAAGTTAATTTTTTCCTACTCAAGTCATCACCCACCCCTTCTAACATGAGTCATGTTGGTCTTATTAATAATGCTATTACGGAGCTTTTTACTAAACAAATTCACCTGCCTTTGAAAGTGGCTGATTTCTTTCTTGGGAATCAATTTGATTAAGTAATTTGCAATGTCAACATTTTCAATCTAAACTATATAGTAGCTGGATAGTTTGACGCGTATATCAATATCGTTTTGCGACTTGTGGAGAGTAGAGTGTTTGGCGCCATAAAACACTGACATCTCATGTAGAGGCATTCAACATAGAATTATGCTGTGATTTATGATTACTTTTATTATTGTTCTTATGTTCTTGATGTACGACTTTCCGTTTTTCCAGACAATTCATTTGATGACTTATTTGATGATATATCGACGGTGAGCCTAATGAACTGATATATGATGGAATTCATTTTACTCATTTACATTTATTATCATTAATCTTAGCTTTATAATTTCTTATTACATTTATATGTTTTACAATGTTAGTGTCACTATCCAAAGCTTTATAATTTCTTATTGTTTTCATATTCTTTACACCGTTATTTACTTTTTTAATTGTTAAACGTTATTTAACAGAAGAGATAGCTGAATACGCAAGATGTGCGACTCAAGGTACCCTTGATTATTTATTTTTTATTTTAAAGGTGTACAATCATTTTAATATCGACTTTTAATTGGGTTAGTATATGATGCTCAATGTTTTTCAGATGAATCATGATTCTTATATTTTGCCATGTAACGATTTCTATTTATTGTGATCATTTTAGCATATATTGATCTTGGTGATCCTACTCAACAGTGAGTACTATTGTGCTTTATTTTGGCATGCTAAAGGCTGAAAAAACATTACAACTAAACGGCTCCAAAGTTTTCCCTGTGCTGCTATCAGGGAAATGTGGTGCTTCATGTCATGGAAGAATCTCCACAAATTCTCAGCGATTTCATATTTAGATCATATGACAAGAGCAAGCACTTTCTTGAAAACATTCGGTCGTATAACTCAATGTTTAGTTTTACTTCAATGGGCGGTAAGATAGATACGGAAATAAACACCGATAGAACACCGCCTATATTTAGGTTAAATGGGAAAAATTACCATAGGATTGGGAGCCTATAGTCTATTGATGGAAAGCAACTTAAATTCCTACAGATATACCTATTAGATCCCAATGAAGAGATTATACACAGAATTGCATTTATTAGATCGGTTAAACAGTTGAGATAGTTAATGCGCTCCTATATCAATCTTTATATTATATTAAGATTCTTAACATGTGTTGTTTTTAAATGTCTAAATTATTGCTATCACTTGGGTGTACCAGGTCTAATGGAGGCACTTCGTTGCATGACTCACTGGTGTCTAATATTAAAGATATGCTAGATGCCAATAATGTTCACACTCAGTCATTCCGAATGGCCAGGGATAGATTCAATGGGTTTCTACAACTTTGAAATTAAGGCTTATTGGTAAGAGGAGTTCAGAGGGACGCACTTATTAAAAGGGACTTCAGCGTGAATAAGAGAGAGAGAGAGAGAGAGAGAGAGAGACTTGGTCGTTCAAACAAAGTCCGGGGATTTCCACTTTATGTATGAGTTGAACCCATCTTTCCTTGGACTGCAATATCCGTTGTTATTTCCATTTGGGTAGGATTGTTTTAGAGACAATGTTCTCCTTATGTGGGCATCTCAAAATCATCTAGAGGAAGAAAGCGTGTTACCATGAAAATTTCTTCTCATTTAGGCTGTAAGAGAGGAAGAATGAGACCTTATATATCTTAAGATCGAAAGGGTTATTCCAGTAATTTATGGTTGATGGGTACACAATGATTGAGTCATCGCGCTTGGCATACATTAGACAACATCAGAAAGAGTTGAGAAGTGAGTTGTACACTGGCCTGGCCGATGTAGCTGGGCATGATTAGATAAATACAACCAAGCTAGGTCATCATTGTTTTGCCCAATTCATTCACTGGGAGTGCCTACAGCATGCTTCAAAATTACTAAGATGTGATGTCTATTATCATATTTACATGTAATCTGAAGTGGCCTGAGATAGTTCATTTTGTAGATGACAGGGGACTGAATCTAGATGATCAGCCAGATATCATTTGTGGAATATTCAAAATTAAGTTAGATCAGCTAATTAAAGATTTGAAGCAGAACAAGTTGTTTGGTGATTTCAAAACAGGTAATATTTTACCTTCCTGTTGTATTTAAATCAGGTTGTCATATACTTAGCATCTTAGAGCATCTCCAATAGGTAGTCCAAGTTTTGGGTAGTGTAGAAGAGAGAGATAGAGAGAGAAATATTATTTAATTAAATGTTGGTGGAAAGAGGTGTAGGAAAAAAGAGAGAGAAAAGTGAAAAAGATGGGAGAGATTGATAGAAATTCAAAAGTAATGATAAAATAATAGTAAGAAAGTCTTGGATGAAGGTCTATATTTGGACCTCACATAGGATACGATGGAGGAAAAGTGACGAAAAAATAGTGTTAATGAGAAAAAAATGATTAAAATTAAAAGAAAATTAAAAAAATGGGACCTATGATTTTTTTGGGACCTTTCTCTCCCCCTTCTGAACCATAGAGGAAGACCTCATGCATTGAAGATGCTCTTATGTTGGTGTTCTATGCTATCATTTTATGTTACCATAGAGGAAGACCTAATGCATTGAAAATGCTCTTATGTTGCTGTTCTATGCTATCATTTTATGTTTTTCTTTAATTATGGGTTAGCTAATTATTTTTTTTTCATACGTGTAGTTGATTACACGGTCGAGTTCCAGAAACGTGGTTTCCTATATACACATATCATATTGTGAGTTGCTCAGAAGGACAGGCACATCTCAGCTGCAGACATTGATGAAATAATATCAGCAGAAATTCCAGATGAGCAAGCTGGGTCTGAGTATTACAATACTGTAAAAAAGTTGATGATACATGGTCCTTGCAGTCCATTGAATAGAGATTTTCGTTGCATGGTGAAATGTCATTGCACAAAGCACTTTCCAAAGAAATTTGTACAGCGTACCACTATTGACCTGAGCAGTTTCCCAGCTTATAAAAGGAAGGACAATGGCAGGACAATTGCAAAAAAATGGCATTGTTTTTTACAATAGATTTGTCATCCCACATAATGGTGTTTTGTTACTTAAATACAGAGTGCACATTCATGTTGAGTGGTGCAACCAGACTCGATCAACCAAATACCTTTTTAAGTATATAAACAAGAGCAACAACCGAATCATGGTGGCATTCTCTGAAACCGCAGACGTTTCCACAATCCAAAGTTGATGATATTAAAATGTATTATGGTTGGTGGTACATCTCAGCTTGTGAGGCAGCATGGAAATTTTTCAGTTTTTCTATTCATTACAGGGATCTACCTATTGAGCTTTTTAGTTTTCACTTGCCCAGGGAGCATAGTGTTTTCTACATAAAGGAAAACTGTCGATACAGTTGTCAACTGACCTACAGTTCTTTCAACCATATTTTCAGCTTGGATGAAAGCAAATCAGAAGTATCCCAAAGCCAGAAGATTAGCTTGTGCTGATTTTCCTAATAAGTTCACTTGGAAGGCAAAAATGAAGGAATGGATTCCGAGGCAGAAGTGATTTATGGTTGGGTGTATCTATTTTATATGCCCTGGGTAAGGAAGAAATACTATTTAAGAATGCTGCTGAATATTGTGAAAGGCCCCCCAATTATGAGGACCTTAAGACAGTTAATGGGACCTTACATGCCACTTTCAGAGAGGCCTGCTATGCATACAGTTTACTTGATAATGATAGGGAGTATGTTGATGGCATTACAGAGGCCAGTAACTGGAATCTACACACTCTCTTCGAAGTTTGTTTATTACTCTGCTTTTGTCAGACTCCCTCAGTAGGCCTAACTCTGTTTGGGAGCAGTGTTGGCAGTATTGATTTGATGATATACTTTACAGCGTGAGAAAGAATCTAAATGACCAAGGTATTGTTTTCTAATATTTTAATGTATGAAACATGAATTGCAATGTGTTCATTATCTTTGGACCTTTTATTGGCTTACTTATAATTAGTCGTGCTTTCCAAACTAACTTGAAGCACGTTCTCTATTTTACAGATTTGCAGTTGAGTCAGGATGAAATCAAGAATTTTTGTTTGGTTGAAACTGATAAAATTTTGCAATAGAAGGGGAAGCGTCTTCGTGATTATGGATGTGTGCCTATCCCGACTAAATCATATGTCCCTTCTGCTGATAATACTCTCACATAGGAGGAGTTGAGGTATGATGAAATTGCTTTGGCTGAGGAACACTCGTAACTATTGTCTGACTTAACTGATGAACAATGTTATGCCTATGACACTATAATTAGCACTGTTGATTGCAATACTGGTGGTGTCTGTTTTCTTATATGGACATGATGGAATTGGGAAAACGTTTTAGTGGAGAACTCTATCAGCTGTAGTGAGATCACTTGGAGAGATTGCTTTGAACGTAGCATCAAATGGTGTAGCTTCACTTCTTCTCCCTGGTGGTAGAACTGCACACTCTAAATTTGCTATTCCCCTAATTCCAACTGAAGATTCTACTTTAAATATAAAGCAGGGAAGTCCTCTTGCAAGGCTTATTGAGAGGACAAAGTTAATTATTTGAGACAAAGCTCCCATGATGAACAAGTGCTACTTTGAAGCTCTTGACCGGACCATAAGGGACGTACTTCGATTTTCTGAAGGTTCTAACGTCTGTAAACCTTTTGGGGATAAGATCGTAGTATTTAGGGGAGATTTTAGACAAATTTTACGAATAATTCCTAAAGGGATAAGGCAAATTTTACGAATATCTTCAATGCTTCATTGAGCTCTTCTTATTTGTGGGAGCATTGTAAGGTTCTAAGATTGACAAACAACATATGACTTAGAAATCTTGTAGGTGGTCCCAATTCGGCAACTTTGCAGAATTTCTCAAATTGGATATTACAAGTTGGGGATGGTATTTTAAGTAATAGTGAAAAGGGGGAGTCAGATATTGATATACCAAAGAATTTATTTGTGCCCATCCTGTCTAATCCTGTTGAAGCCATTATTAAGAACATTTACCCTGATTTCCTCACATAGGGCAACTCAGCTTCTTATCTAAATTCTCGAGTTATTCTTGCGCCTACGATTGATAAAATGGACAAGGTCAATGATTGTATGGTAAGACAGAACCCATCTGAATTAAAGACCTATCTAAGCTCTGATTCAACATCTGCTTTTGAATCTGATAGTGATATGCTTCACAAAATCCCCTGAGTTCTTAAATGCCATTAGATGCTCTGGAATGCCAAGCCATTAGCTTAACTTAAAGGTTGGTGTACCTGTGATGCTTATGTAGAACATTGACAATTCATCCTGTTTGTGCAATAGTACAAGGCTTTTGGTCACAAGACTTGGAGATCATATTGTTGAGGCTAAGATGTTGTTGGGTCCCAATACTGGCCCTAAGTTTTTTATTCCCAGATTAAGCCTCACACCTTCTGATATTAGATTGCCATCCATCTTCCAGCGTAGATAGTTTCCATTAATGGTTTGCTATACTATGACTATAAATAAGAGTCAGGGTCAATTGATTGAGAACGTTGGTATTTTCCTGCGACGTCTTGTATTCACCCATAGGTAGTTGTATATTGCAGTTTCAAGAGTCACGACTCGCAATGGGTGAAATTTATGATTTGTGATGACAATAATCAGCCTAGCAAGCCCACATTAAATGGCATGTACGAGGAGGTTTTCAATAATATATAGTTGTCCTATTCTCTTTCCTCTTCGAGTGAGTACAGTTTCAGTTTTTTCCATGATGGTCATATTCAAGTACTAATTGATATATAATTAATTCATTTTTTTTTACTACGTGTAGGTTATTTCAAGTTGAAATTGTGGGGTACGTGAATAATATTGAGTAATTTCATGATATGGAACGTTGTTTTAATTTTTATTGGATTTGGGTTTTGCCTTATAAATATGTTTATGAATTGAGGGGAACATTAAACAATTAGTCTTTCTATACTCACAACCTCTTAACCTAATACAATTTACAGGATCGGCAATGTTTACACAATATTAATTAGTGGTCATGGATTGTTTAATTTATTTGCAAAAGACCCCGTGCAACGCACAGGTAGAAAACTAGTAGACTTTAAATTAGGAATTTCCAAAAAAAGTGGTAATAATAAAAAAAATCCTTAGCTAGCTTATTGTGCTCAACAAAGAGCGGGAAAAAATTTGTTATTTGTGCCTAATAAAGTAAATTTGTTATTTGTGCCTAATAAAGTGCTTTGTGTATGTGTGTGTAGTCCTTAATTTATTTCCTATTTTTTTGCTAAGAGTATGTACATAACTTTTTGTGGACAAACAAGGCCCACGTGGTCTAATGACATTCTAGTTGTTTCTTAAACTCTTGTGATTAATGGTTTGATTCTCTTTCCTTATATTCTCTTTACATTATGAAAACAAAAAAAAATTTCATAGACAATATTCACTTTCCCCTTTAAAGTTTTACCTGATGAATGAGGTCCTTTTCATTCCATATATTTTTGTTTCAATTTCTGGTTTTTCAGCATATATAATAAATAATAATAATAATATATAAAAGGCAAAAAAATATAACCAATCAACTTTATTTTTGGTTTTTTAATCATTCCCATCAGTGTTTTCTATAGAATCCAATCCAGCTCATGTATAGCTGTTTTTTAATTATTGGTTCTCGGCGCTGGAAACCGTGAAAATATTTCTTTTTCTATTCCAAGGAGCACATAAGGCTCCATAAAAGAGTCGGTCCTAGCTAAGTTGGTATCCCAACCGGGGCCATGTGGTAAAGAAAGCGAAGCCACCACCTATAAAAAAGCTTAGAAAGTAAAAACCAATTGGGTTAATTTCACATATCGTCCCTAACCTTTACGGTTAGTATCGGCCAGGCTCCTAACATTTTTTTCAACCTGCTGAGTTCCTAACCTTTCATTAATACGCACATATGGTCCTTTTTTACAGTTTCTGTTAATTTTTCCGTTAACTCCTCTGTCAAATTACCATTATATCCCAAATCTTTTTTAAGTTAAAAAACAAAAAGTTTTAAAATATACAGAAATAATATAAAATTTTCTTAAAAAAATAAGAAACAATCAACCCACTCTTTTTTGCTGCCAGCCAGTTCCAGTAGTAGTTTTTTGGCAGTAACCCAACAAAATTGTTGCTACAACCATTTCCAACAGTAGTTTCCTAGCACAGGAAAAAATAGCTGCCAAAAATGGCAACAATGCCATTTCCAGCAGTAGTTTCTTTGTAGCACAATGGTTGCCAGAAATGGTAGCAAACTGTTGCCATTTCCGACAGCAATTTTTGAAAATTGCTGTCGGTCACAATTTTTGAAAATTGTTGTTGTTTTACTTAGACCAATGATTTTCCTTTTACATCTTTTATTGTTTGTTTTGTTTACAAGTTTAATCTTCATTTTTCCGATTCATGAAATCCAACAAAGAGCATTAATACTAGTTTGTTAATTTTTCTTTCTTTCATTTACAGTTTAAAACTGCTAATGTCGGCGTGCATCATATACCATGAAAAGCCGTCGAGTTTGCTTGTTCAACGATGAATGGGGAAATACAGAACTTCGTTGTAATATATGTAATTTATTACATTGAGTGTAACTAGAATGTATTAGAAAAGATGTGATGTTATTATATGTTTATTGCAGCCTATTATGAATTGTAATGCACTACACTATGTTGAGTATTGTTTACAAAAATTTATTATGATGATAATAACGTCTATTATAATATATGGATCTTGCGATAAACCAAAATTACCCGTTATAATGTAATGTATTCCAACCGAAATTACATTCAATGTAATTCATTACATTAACGAAATAGGATTCATCATGTGTAATGAGTTACATTCCACATTAATTACATTAATTTTATGTATTTCAAGTTAATTACAATTTTGTATATATCCAATTCATTTGTTTATATGTGATTACAATAATAAATAAAATCACAAATTTGAATCACTAATTAGAAATTTAGTATGTAATGAGTGAGTTTCCACAATAGTTATTATGGTAAAATGACAATTTGATCGAGTCGATTATGGAAAGGGTTTTAGTTATGGTAAATTTCCACCGTCAACCCCTAATTTTATAGGACTTGTAACTTATGGGAAGAGTTCTTGATATATAATTAAATTCTTCCACTAGTTCCGAATTTTTTCTAGATGAAATCAAACATTTTATTTTTCTCTGTGACTATACCATATTGAGAATTTTATAAACTATGAAACATTAGTTAAATCATATTTATTATATACAAAAGAATTAATCTGATAACGACTCGATTTAAAAGTATATAATAATAATTAAAAATTAACATAACAATTATAAAGAAAATAGTCTAATCTAAATTAGAAAATACTTTCGAGATAAGATATATATATATATATATGTATATAAATTAAAAAATAAAAAAACTTTGAGTACGGATGAATCCAACAAAATACCTAAGATTGATTCACTTAAAGAATACTCTCTTCATATTTCAATTTTCAATTTGATTTTTCTTATTTTGTAATTCAATAGAAAAGTTTCTGACCAACGAATGAATGATGGTTATATTGACACTATATTTTTTACTAACCACACACATTTTAATTATACTCATTGTCCTTTATATTTTTAATTCTTTATACTTACATTATTAACTTATTTTTTTGTCATATTTTTATTTTTAACATCTTATTATCATGAAATCTTATATTGAATGATATCTTGATTCAAAAAAATTTCATTGTAATTTTTTTTTTGAAAATTAAATGCTTAAAAGTTTTAAATAAACAAAAATGTAATATCTAATGATACACAATTATGTGTTTTCATATGATAAAGGTACAAAAAGCAAATCTTTTTAAGATACATTCAGTTATTAAAAACATAAGAGGATAATGAAATAAAAAATTTGAGAAAAAATGTAGCAATAACTTTTAGAGGCTTAAATATTATAAGAAACAAAGATTATGAATGTTCACTTTAACAAAAATGTGGTGCGTTTAGTAAAATGAGTAATGTATTGTGGATATAATTAGCCAAAATAAAAACTAAAAATAGTAACGCAAACATAGCATAAAATTTTTTATCTTAATTATTTTTACACACAAACTTTTCTTCTGTTGCATGACTTTTTTATTGTATTAAAAGTCTTCAATCTTTGTCTACTAAATGAAGCAAAAACTAATTCCTAGAGCAAGAAGCCACCGGATAAGGAAAAGAGAGAAAGTATGGTAAATATGAAAGACAATTGGATAAGGAAAGAAGGAAAAAAAATCTAAAAAAGCATTATTTGATTTTTTTAGAAAAAAAGAAAATAAATAGATAAACCGCATGGACGATCAAATGATGTAAAACGTCCCAATTATCCCCAAAAAAGCAACACTCTTGGAGGAAAAAATGTGATACAGTTGTACCTCAGACTAATTTCCCATTAAAAATATATAGATATGTTATGATTGTCGCATGTTACATCAAATTTCCCCTTTTTTTTTAGTTGTGTGATGGCCACTGGTGGTGGCGAAGACAAGGAGGCCACGTTGGGCCCTCCACCTTCTCTCGGCCCAATACTAGGTAAAGGAAAAGGGGAAAATTAAGTCGACTACCGTGAAACGTTTCAAAAGTTGAAAAATATGGTTATATGTATTAAGCAATATGTGTGCCGTGAAAATTAGGTGGTGATGCAGTGAAACATTGCGCCCATTGCTATTAATTCAGCAGCCTGTTAGCGGCTCATGCCAATAATTAATTGGCAAAATTAGGTTGCATATTACAATTTATTACAAATAAATATTGAAAAATATGGCAAAAATTAATTAGGGCCTTAAAGACCTTAATTTTACGGCTCTTTGTGGTGAAAAGATTGTCCCCTTTCTGGCATCTTACCTTTCATCTCTCCACGTGTTTCCTCTGTTTATTTATTTTTTTTTTATTTTTTTGCTTTTTTTCCTTCTTCAGTTTGGTTTATGATATGTAGAAGTTAATTTTCGTTATCATTTAATTAAAATTAAAATGTCACATATATAGAAAAAGTACTAAATGTGATGTTTTTAACTATGTGACGTTTTAATTGAGTGTCTTTTTCCATGTAAAATATGTGATTTTTCTGATGTAATATGCGATTTTTTAATTATTAAGTGTGACTTTTTTTTTATATAGTATGCGACTTTTATTCAAGTGTGACTTTTCTGATGTAATATGTCACTTTTTAATTAAATGTGGCTTTTCTATAAAATATATGGCTTTTTAATAAAGTGTGATTTTTTAATATAATATGCGACTTTTTTAATCAAGTGTGACTTTTTAATATAATATGTGACTTTTTAATGAAGTGTGACTCTTTCAATGTAATATGTGCCGTTTTAATCAAGTGCAATTTTTTCTATGTAATGTAATATGTGATTTTTTAATCAAATGTGATTTTTTTAATGCAATATACGACTTTTTAATCAAATGTAACTTTTCGATATAATATGTGACTTTTTCTATGTAATATATGCCTTTTTAATCAATTGTGACTTTTACACGTAATATGCAATTTTTTAATTATTAAGTGTGACAAATTAATAAAAAGTGACATATAAAGTAATTAGTCTATATTTATATATTAATTAAATAAAAGAAGTTGCGGTACTTTTGTACCACAGTTTTCCTTCTAAAAAAATATGTTAATAGGTCTTTTTAGACATTTTGTTTCATATTGCGCTGACGTGTGCTGTGTAGTATTCTAAATTTTTCAGTTTTTTTAAATTTTTTATATACTTTTATCTTATCCATTCACTATTTTAAAATAAGATTAACTATCAAATTTAATAATTAATACATAATTACCATCATTTAATTGTTTAAATTATAGATAAATTTAATTATCGAATTGTCTAATATATCTTAAAATTTGTAGTTTATATCATTATTTTAAGTTAATTGAAAATTATAATTATAATTTTTTTAAAATTTGTCCCCTTATAAATGAATATTAATAATTATGGCTATTTTACATATGTCTACTTTTATGTATTATTTATTTATATAATCTTCTTATTATCTGACTTTATTAATTTCGAATAAGAAATATCTTTACAGTACTTGCAATCTCCCAACTAGCAATTATTTCATAAGATACCATTTATCTAAATTAGTGTAAAAAATAAAATAATATTTATTTGAGTTAATGATAATAGTCGGATTAAAATTTGTTGTAAACTATAGTCACTTTAAGATGAGAAGAAAATTACATTATTATTTAATTGATATTAAAAATTAGTTATTCCTTATTGGATAATGTAACATTGTAAAATTTCACCATACAAAAAAGAACTCATAAAATTTCATATTATTTATTTTTAAAAATAATTTGATATGTATTCTTCTCGTGCAACGCACGTAGCGAGTATCTAGTCATTAAAAAAATAGATTAAATGAATGTAAAAGTCACGTGTGTGTAACTTATTAATAAAAAGTCACATATTAATTAAAAAGTTATATTAAATTAGAAAGTCACATAAAGAAATTGAAAAGTCATATTTATATGACTATTTAATAAAAAGTGACAGATAATATAATCGATAATTGAAAAAATAGATTGAATTAAAAAGCCACATATAAAAATGTAAAAATCGCATTTGTGTAACTTTTTAATAAAAAGCCACGCGCTAATTAAAAAGTTATATTAAATTAAAAAGTCACATAAAGAAATTAAAAATTCAAAATTATATAACTATTTAATAGATTGAAAAGATACATTGAACAAAAAAGTTACAAAAATAAATTGAAAAGTCACATTTTTATAACTATTTAATAAAAAGTCAGACATTAATTAAAAATTTATGTTGAATTAAAGAGTCGCATAAAGAAATTGAAAAGTCTTTGTGTAACTATTTAATAAAAAGTCATACGTTAATTAAAAAATCACATAAAAATTGATTGAAAAGTCACATTTGTATAACTATTTAATAAAACAGTGACATATAAAGTAATCGATAATTAAAATAATAGATTGAATTAAAAACGTAAAAATCACATTTATGTAACTATTTATTAAAAAGTCATATTGAATTAAAAAATCACCTAAAAAAATAAAAAGTTATATTTATTTGATTTGAAAAAAAAGTCATACATATATACAGAGTAATCGATAATTAAAATATCACATCTATTATACTCTATAAAAGTAGAGGAGTGGCCAATAGGCCACCCTTCAGTTTCCTACTAAAAAATTTCAAGTAGTATTATTGTAGTATTTTTTTTTCCTTCAATTTACGTTGATTGCTGGAGAAAGCGCGTAATGCTCGTTTTTCCAATTGTGTGGTCCCTCTTTTTTCTTTTTCTTTTCTTCATTTGAAAAGGCCTTTCGGTCAGTACACTTCAGAGCGCCCTTATCGAGGAGGCTAATGTTGCAAAAGGTATGCATTGTTTGACAACTTTTGTGCTTTAATTCTCTAAGCATTTCTTACATCAATATAGCTTTTGTTTTTTTTTTTGGGTGGTCAGTTTCAAGCCAAAAAGAAGAATAAGAAAATTTGCAGATTTTCAAGCCGATGACCAACAATTTCTTTTGGATTTGTTGAGATTTAGACAAGTATTCATTAAGTTCGCTCATGTTGCTCTTTTGCTTCTGAAATCCAAACCCTAATTGATGAAGTGATTGAAATTTGTTTCTGTTTAATGGTACTTTTTGTTGTGGGTTTTCTACAGGTTCATAAATTCTTGCTTCCTTTCTTCTCCGACAAAGCATTTGTTATGGTGTTCTCTGATGTTGGCATAAAATAGACATCGGAGTGAGCCACCAATAATCATCGGTGCCTGCTCGCTATATCCTCTTTAAGATACCAATTCCATCGGTACTCTCGATTTCTCATCTTCATGAATATTTTACTGATTTTATTTATAGTTCTCAATGCTTTTATATTTTTTCTTGTTATGAAAATGGATATGATTTGTGTTTTGTCATGATTACATTTTTGGGTGGTTTTCTTACGGGGATTTGTAGATAATTTGTTAAGTTTTTATTTCATAATGTTTCTCTTGGTTGAATTAAAATTTCATTTTTTGTTAGATCTCTGTTAGTTTTTCTTTTTTTTTTTTTTTTTTAAAATAAAATTACAACTTGCATCATAACAGTACAAAACAAGAATATCAACAAAACAAGACCACATATAGTTGAAAGAAAAATTCTAAAGGGACATGAAAAGGGGACATTATTAGGTGGCATGAAAAGGGGACATTATTAGGTGGCATGAAAAGGGGACATTATTAGGTGGCATAATAATATCTCCTTTTCATGTCCTCCTATAATTGCTCAATAAAATATAGAAAATACTCCATATAGGGGAATTGAACCTTAGACCTCTAGGTCTCAGTACTTCAGCCTAGCCCCTAACTAAATGGACTAGGCCTTATTAGCTTGTTGGTTTTTCTTTTATGTTGCTGAGATCAAGATAAATATTTGAGTTTGTTTTTCACTCTAAATTCATCGTTGCTTAAGCACTCTGTAGGTTGTTTGTGTATTGGGAATTTTTTATTACCAAGATGGACTATTATTTTCGTAGCATTATTGTCATGGGTTAAAGGAGGCACCATTTGTTGCTAATCGAGTATATTGTAGAGAACATGATTTCATAAATATTATCTTAAAAAGGCTAGTCTTATTTTCTTTTCCTCTCATGCATATTGTTTAAGAATTATAATTAGTGTTAAATTTTAAGAAAATTAATATATATTATCATTTTGCATTTTTGTTATACAACTCCCATTCGTTGTGTCAATGTGGATAAGGGAGAAGGAGGGTTTCTTATCTAAAGTTTTCATGCTAGACTTTTAGAGGATCAATATAAACAGTGGTTTTTTATCTAACCTTCCATTTCCTAAGCAGGTAGTTGATATGAGATCTTTTGCAATCTTCGTATGTGAAGTTTTGGGGATGTACATGTTTGCCTTTCCAGTTATAATGTAATTCTTTTTATTTGGTTTTTGTCATCTAAAACTTCATTACTTCATGCTATCTATTTGTATTTTTCAAAAACCTCCTGCTATTTAGTTGAAAGAATGACAAAGGTGTTATGACTAAAAGACACACACAATTTCGTTGCGGTTGACACTATGGTTTTTGTGAAAGAAGATGACTTACTGAATAATACAAACCATTGGTGTACTCGGTATGCTCTTAAGACATTTCTAGGTTTTTTGTTCAGTTGTTCTGTAAATAGTGGTGAATATTGGTGAGTTTAATCTGTAGAGCTATCAAACATATTGTGGTTAGGTTTGAGAACATTATTATGTAATGATATTTACAATAAAATCATTTGACATCATTTTTCCGTGCAACACACAAGTGCAGTACTAGTTACATTAAAAAGTTACATATAGAAATGTAAAAGTTATATTTATGTTAAAAAGTAAATGTGTGACTTTTTTACTTTTATATTACATTTATATGATTTTTTATAAATAATTACACAAATGTGACTTTCCAACTTCTATATGTGACTTTCTCTATCTATGAATTACTAATGTAATAGTTGCACAAAATGTGACTTTTATATGTTACTTTTTAATTTAATACAATTTTTAATTAATCAAGTATTCTGTATGTGATTTTTTCTAAATAGTTACACAAACGTGACTTTTCAATTTCTATATGTGACTTTTTCTATATATTACTTTTTTATGTAATAGTTGCACAAAATGTGACTTTCACATTTGACTTTTTGATTTATTGTAATTTTTAATTAATTGATTATACTATATGCAAAAATTCTAGAATTGCTCTACTATATGTGACTTTTTTTTAAAGTAGTTACATAAATGTGACATTTCAAATTTCTGTGACTTTGAATTCAATCGATTATTTTTTGTGTGATTTTTTAAATCAAATAGTTATATAAATGTGACTTTTCAATTTCTATACGTGACTTTTTCTATCTATGACTTTTTAATGTAATTGTGTACAAAATATCACTTTTATATATGACTTTTTAATTAAATACAACTATTTGTATTTGTAACTTTATAACTCAATAGTAACACAAATGTAACTTTTATATGTAACTTTCTAATTAAATACGACTATTTCTATTTGCGACTTCTTAATTCAATACTAATACAAATTTAACTTTTATAGGTGACCTTTTCATTGAATACAACTTTTTTCATATTTGACTTCTTAGTTACATAGTAACACAGATATATCATATAACTTTTTAAAAGTCATATTTAATTTAAAAAGTTAGAATTAATTGTCACAGATAAAATATAAAAGTCACACAAAAATAAAAATTTCAAGTTTTATATAATTGTTTAATTATATTATTATAAAATTAAATTACTTGTAAAAAATGATGGTTAAATAATAATAAATAAATAAGTAAATAATATAAATAAATAAATAAATAAAAACTAATCACGGGCCATTTCATCAACCGTGTCGGTAAATTGCGGGAAACACTTTTTAGAAAATGAGTTGTGCTATTTAAACAAAAGGAGATATAAAAATTTAAACAAAATTAATACATGACACGATCGTATTTTTTAACACATCATATCATTTTTTATCAATGGTAATCACATAAATTACATTTTCATTTTGTTAAATTTTTTGTTTACTTATTTGTCTAAATAGAATTATTCTTTTAGAAAATATAATGTGGGAAACAAAAATTGACCCGTATTTATAACCTAAAAAAATATATGTCATGTTGTTGACAATTTTTTAACCGTATTTTTCAATTAGTTCCTTTTTCTACAGTTCCTAAACAACCCAAGAAACAAAATTTTTTTAAAGCTTTGGGCTTGGCCTATTTGAAATTGGGCTCGGGGGCAAGAAATCTCGGCCCAAGAAAGCTTCCATGAAAACCCAAAAAAAAAAAAAAAAAATTGAAAGCCAGAACCCAGAATTTCAATAGCCGATTCTTGATTTTTCAGTTCTGTTCTGCTCTTTGATTTCACTCCGCTGCAGTCGCCACTGGACCCTCTTAACCCTGGTCAAATTGTCCCTCAAATTCCAGCTCCCGTAGTGGTAGGCGGTGAACGGTGGTCGCCGGTCCGGCAACTGGAAGGGCAGGGGCGTAGGCGCGCAGCGGTTGGCTTCTTCTTGCTCTAATTTCTAGGTAAATTCTAGCCCTAATTTCTAAGTTGATTTTGCCTGAAGTTATGCTTGAATATGAGGGGGATTTTTTTATTTTCAAGACAAAAATTGATTTTGCCCTAGTCCCTGAGTTATTGTGCCTCTATTACTCTATTAAGACATTGTGACTACTATTATTCTATATTTCTATAAGACATTGAAAGTATGCTTATTAGTTCAAACTTGACTTATCTACATTTAAGAAAGTCTCTCTGTTTCTACTAGATGTCGGAACTTGGAAGGCAGAAACTTTAGGCTTAGGCAAGGAAATCCTGTGGACAGAAACTCTATATCTAAAAAGTGATTATGTTTCATGACTTCATGTTAAGGAATTATTATCCGGTCTAAAACTATCATTACTTGATATAATTTAAAATTTAGACTTCAGATAATGACATAATGTATTGGTTTATGTTGGTTGAGTTGAATAAAAATTTAAAATCATCATTATTATTGGTTTATGTTGGTTGAGTTGAATAAAAATTATGATTTAAGTAATTGTTGAAACTTGCTAACTTATTTATTTTTCTTTAATTAATTTTAAGTGATTAATATTGTCACCAAAAGTGCTTCTATCTTGCTGGAAATAATTGTTGAAACTTGAAACTCATGTAAATTATAGTAGTGTGGAATGTGGATTATACTTTGTAGAAGGAAATTATGAGTTTTTGGTACAAAAAAAGAAATTTTGCAAAATGGAATTTGGAATAGAATAGATTTAGCATGTATATTGTTGGCTTCTCGGCTTGACGGTTGGTGTACTTCTTTCTTATTGTTTGATTGAAAACCGGATGCTAAAGTAAAAAAATCGTTGCATTCAGTTTACGTTTTAGCCTAATATACCAGGTTTTGAGTTGTTGAACACTAATTGTAATGCACTTGAGTTCGTTTAATGTTTTCAAAAATTAACACTTATATATGACTTTTTCTTTTTTTTTTTTTTTTTGGAGTTTTCGTCCCCCCCCCTCGGGGTCTTCTTTGCTGGCTATGCCATAACTGCGAGGTAGTTTTTTCCTCGTTCATCCTTTTCTCTTCGCGGAATTTATGTTTACCATCTTCTGAAGACATTTTTTTACAGCTTAATCTTTTCTGATTTCTTTTCTCATCTGGGAAGATTTTTTAGTCCCATGAGGCTGTCTGCCTGGTACTTTTTTCTCCTCTTGACCTTTTGTCTTTGCAAGCATGTCTACCATTTTATGATTGTTTGTTTTTAAATATTGTTTGGGATGATTTTTTAGCCGTGTGAGGCGTGTGCCAGATATTTTCTCTCCTTTTGCTCTTTTCTCTTAGCAAGCTTTATGTCTACCATTTTATGATTGTTTTTTTTTTCTTAAATATTGTCCGGGAATGAGATGCAAACGTTTTATATCTATCTATTTCTCGGATTACACTATAAACAATACCCCTCATAACCCCCTCCCAAAAAAGAAAGGGGAAAAAAATTCCTTTTTTCATTCGCAGAATTATTGCAACCTCAAGTCTAATGATGGGCATGATAACTAATTCTTGAGTAACACTAGGCATGAATTTAATCCTGCCTACTAATGTGTCTTCTTTAAGGTTCTATGTATGAACTCTCCAATTATAAAATTGAAGAAATTGGTTTGATTTAACACAAGACCTTGATCTAATTAGTTGCTGTGTCATTCAATTGATGCTACTGTGGAAGAAATTCTATCTTCAAATTTTGACATATTAGAAGTGTTGAGTTTGGTTGCAAAGTTCAACTCAACAGCTGTTATTGCCTTACCTCGGATACAGGTTTTATTGACATAGCCTTATTGGCCGTTGTGTTGTCCGTATTTTACTTACTCCTAAGAAAAATAAAGAGACATTCAAGAGGAAGGGATGAAAATAGAGAATAGGGCAGAGAAATGAAATGAAAATGACAGAAATGAAATTGCTAACTTATTAAAACGGCGTGGTTTCAGTAACTAGACGAACAATGCCAATTGATGTAAAGCTTTTATGTATACGAGTGAAACAAAATTTGAATGTATCCTAGAAATTGACTCAGGGCATCTGAACCACAGCTCCATCTCTACCTCCGCTGGCACCCAAAATCTGGTCTCCATATGCAAAAAAGCTAATAGAAATGGGTACAGTGAAAAAAATAGTGAAGAAGGTGACACTACTAGGGGAAATGGGATTTAACAAGGGAGGTGGGAACATTAACTGGTTCCCAGGTCATATGGCCGCTGCCACTCGGGCTATCCGTGACCGACTCAAAAGTTGCGACCTCGTTATTGAAGTCCGTGATGCCCGTGTAAGAATATCAGCCTTCCTCATTATTTTGCGTAGATTTTATGCATGTTTATCCATATGACAGATTAAACATTTTTTTTTTTATTTTTTTTATATTTTTGTCTTCTCTTGGTTTTTACATATAGATACCCTTGTCATCAGCAAATGCGGACTTGCAGCCTGTGCTTGCCCCGAAAAGGCGTGTAATTGCTCTCAACAAGAAGGACTTGGCTAACCCGAATATCATGCATGTACTCCTCTCTCTCTCTCTCTCTCTATGTTTATTATTACCTAGAGCAACGTCTCTGATGAAGATTTCCAGAGATTCTGTTTATTCTTTGATTGTTTGAGGGATTTTACCGAAAATGCCAAACAACATGTTAAGAGTGTATTTATCCTGTAATCCTTATTTGTATTTGTGGGTTGGAAGGTTGAGATACGTGTCTTTTGGTTGATTAGGTTTATGTCTCTTCAGTTTATATAAAAAGATCTGCTTTTTGCTAATAATTTACTAGTTTGACTTGGAATTTGCCACAATGTGATCATTGGCCTTTATTAAGTTCCAAAATTGCAAGTCTACAGATAATATTGTTAGGGGTATGAAATGTGATCTGAAGCTTTACCTTACTTTTATCATTATGCTGTTGTGCAGCGTGACATTCCTTTTTCTTAATGGAAAGTTGGGTATTTATTGATTCTTGGATCATTCAATATTTAATTACTTCTCCATGTTTCAATGATTGGTGATTTCATAAGCAATTGCCTTTCAGTGATTAATGTGCATTTTGATGGGGTGTTAATTTTGATGTTTAACGGTTAATTTTTTGCAGAGATGGAGACAATATTTTGATTCACATAAACAAGATTGCTTATCAATCAATGCTCACAGTCAGAGTTCTGTTAGAAAGGTTTGTCGTCGTTTTTCTTAAGTTTCTTAATGATGGCCACGTGCTTATTGAGATTGATTTATGCTTGTGCAATGTACTGCGTCTCAATTTGCATTAAGATCTTCTCATGCCTTGAAGTGGCATTTTCACAAAGAGAAGATAGAGAGAGAGAGAGAGAGAGAGAGAGTAAAATGAAAAGATCTGTACTTCTATGTCCTGATTATTGTTCATTGTCGCATAGCTACTTGATCTA
>CAVNYN010285097.1:0-24476 GCA_963692815.1 Nyctanthes arbor-tristis | reverse complement strand
CACGCCCCCGCTAACTTTACAATATTTCCGAATATCTTAGGGAAATTTACAAATTTAGTAGCGGAAGCTTTTATTCAAATAACGGGGACGGGACGTGCTAAACAATCCAATTTATCTTATCTTACTGAGTTTAATAGATAAAGATAATTTCATAAGTTAACAAATCGTCAACCTTTTAAAGAAACATTACAACTATGTTTTCAAGAAAATATATAAACACAAGAAGTTGTATTAATAAACATATTTCATTGATTACCAAGGTGTGCCCAAATCATTAGAAAACTTTTACAATGAAAAGTAGTATTCAAATAAATATAAAGATTATATCTCTCTACTGTCTTATATGTTATAAGATGTAAAACATATAAATTGTAGAGGTGTAAAAGTAATAAATTCGTGATAGTTTCAATAACAGGTTTACACCACATGCACAACTCTACTCCCATTCGCGAGCACGATCCAACATCCAGCTTGCCCTGCTTTTCAATTGTTATGACTCCAATTATCTACAAAAATTGTAATAAATGGGGAGTGAGTACGAAGTACTCAGTGAATAACATAATCCTTTGATTCACCTTTCGTTTATAAAACTCATTTCCAAGTAAATCATTGCATGTACAAAGCTTTTCAATGCACAAAAGGGCCATATCGCTAGTTAAACTACTACCCGTGGTGCGCGCCAGATTCAATTCAATTAAGTGGATCCACAATGAACCCCGGTAGACCCATACCGAGATTCCAATTCAAAGCAAACTCCACACTAATCTCCCCTATTCCGCGATCATTGAATAGGTCATAGTGCATGAAACAATTCAGAATGGCTAAGGCCATACAATCACAAAGCAATTCAAAACGGGTAGAGCATTAACTAGCGATACAAATGCAATAAACCAATCTTTCTTTCAATAATAATGTATTCAAATCCATGTTTATCTCATCAAAATCATCAATCAAATACACGCTTATCTTATCAAAACTTTATGCATGTAGAAAAGGAATCATAGCATTAGGTTACCCACCTCAAATATTCTTCGAATAATCCACGTGAAGAAGTATCTTTAAAGCCTTGATATTCCTCAATTAAAGCTATCTTTCAAGCTATAATCCTTCCATATATGGTAAGGGACTCTTTTCAAAGGACAAATAGGTATTTTGGCGGGTTTCTATCGGTTTTCTCCTTCCCTTGGCGATTTTTAACGAATTTTGGGGTTCGGGAGAGAAAAGAGAAATGGTTTGAGAGGAAAATGAAATTCCTAGCTTCCTATATATAATATTTAGGATTTAACTAATTTTAATAACTTTTGAGTTCCACCAATTATATTGTGACAAGTGGCGCCAATCATATAATGACAAGTGGCGCAAATCACCTCGTGACAAGTGGCGCGATGTGGCACCGTACACTTGTCGGGAAATTACCCAAGAAGTCCTTCCCCTTGCATTGTCTTTCAATCAAGTCCACGCTCTTCAATTCATGTCAATTAAGTCATTACACTTTAGTTTATGTCAATTATCAACCAAGATCTTTCTTTAGCGTCAATTCAATAACAATATTTTAATCTTCAAGCAATCTTACAATAATATTCAAGTAATTCTTTCAAAACAATAATTTCGTTGCTTACCTTAATTTGTAGAAATTTTTGGAATGTTACAGTATTTTTCAGTTTTTTTATGTCGTTAAGTTTCACAAGCACAATTATAGTATATTTTATGTATAAAATTTCTTTAGAACTCTTGCACAGGTGGAAGTCTTGTAATAATATATAATACAATAGTTTTCAAATTGGATTTGGATTCTTAATTACAATTTCCCGCCCATAATTTTGCTGACATCATTATGATGTTGCATAATTTTTCAAAATTCATTCCATAATTCCTCCCCTTCTAAAATCACAAAATTTATATCTTTATATAATTTTCAAATTTTCCTTTCTTAGAATCCTTGAATATATAGAAACCAAACCCCGAAAAATATCACTTTTCCATCATTACAATATATATTATTATTTATTATTATTTAGCGTAGTAGATTGAATGAAAATCATAAAGTTGAATTAAATTTTCTTGAAGTTGTAACAGTTTATGTAACACTTTTATGTATTGTATGAGCGTAGTGATTATATATATCTGTGTATCGTGACGCACAGGGCATGAGGCGTTACGTTTTAATTATTATTCTTTACTATTATTCTAATTGGATAAACTTTTTAAATTATTGCCTACAAAAATTTTACGTTGCTACTTGCCATGCATAAAACTCTAGATCTATAAATAAAAAAAACTATTTTTCTGTTAGGGAAAATATAACTCAACCACTATTGATTCCATGATAGGGTTTCTTAATAAAAGTCTAACGAATATAGAATAATTTAGAGTTAGTGTAATTTTATCAATATACAAGTTTTCTCAAAGCAGACTTAACTCACTAACTTAGATAATACAAAAAAAAAAAAACTCCTTCATTGAAATGAAATTTTAAAAAAAAAATTTGAAAAACTTATAAGCCTCATTTTCTAGTTTTAAAAATTAAACTTTTCTTTTCTAGATATTCATCATGAGTCTTTCATAATTTATATTAGTTTATTAGCTTTTTATATTTCTTTTTTTATTTTAGTTTGCTCATTTCTTTCTTTTTTTGGCAGCATTTATAAATAATTATGAGTTTTTATAATTTTTTATTATCTGCTACCGATGCAAATTTAACGGTGAGTAACTGTTTAATTTCTTATGGATTAGCATTTTTTTAAGAATTATTCTTCCAGAATTATTTAAAAATGAAGGCATTATAAACTAAATGTTTGGTATTATTTCTATTTATTTATTTCTTTCTTTCTTTATTTATTATTTATCTTTATTTGATTTTCAAAATTTTCTTTTTAGAGTTCTTGATATTATAGAAATCAAAATTTATTTCAAAATAGTTTATATTATAAATGGAAACTTGGATCATAATAAGTTAGAGCAAATCAATTGATTTGTTTTCTTTTTTTTGCAATAAAAATTCATTTATCTGCATCACACAAATAGTTAAAGACATACATAATATAATTTTGTCATAATAATATATGACTAAATTTTATTTTCTTGAAATCTATGATCTAACTTGAAAAATCTTTGTGACTATTTTTTAATCATTGTTTCTATAGTATTATGCTGCAACGATTAGGTTGTAGAAGATGGAAAAAATTATTTTCTTAGTTTTTTCTCTATATATATGAAACTTTTAAAATATTGACTAAATTCACGTTATAATTTCATTTGATTTAATTATTATATTGTGACTATTTATTTTTTTACAATTTATGTAATGAATTTTTTATATGAAATATTGGAAATTTATTTCACCTTGTAACATACCGGTTGAATACTAAATCAGATAATAATGAATTTTAGAGAAAATTTTGCGAACAAAAAGATATGAAATCCACAAGAAGAAAATGAACTGAACAAAATAATTACTTCCTCCATTGTGATTATCTAATCTTATCAAAAGAAACTTTTTTATGATGTCACACATATATGGTCTTTATTTATATTAAAAGTCTAAGATCCCTTACATTTCTTTAAAAATATAGGGTTAATTTCACAAAAGGTCCCCAACCTTTGGGTTTAGAATAGGATAGGTCCCCAACCTTCTTTTTGGCTCTCCTGGGTCCCCAACTTTTCATAAATAAGCACAATAGGTCTCTCTTGTCACTATTCCCTTAATTTTTCATAAAAAATAACGATTATACACTTTAGTCTTTTAATTTTAAAAATAAAATAATTAAAAATAATAAAAAAATTAAAAAAAACACCCACCCACCCCACCCCTTCCCCTCCCAAGATGGCCGCCGGAAATGGCTGCCGGAGCCATTTCCAGCCTCCAAAAAGCTACCGGAAACCGCAGCAAACTGTTGCCGTTTCCGACAGTAGATATGGGGGGATCTACCAAAATGGCAGCAAAATGCTGCCATTTGTGGCAGCAAAATGGGCGGAGGATGCCCCCATTTACATGACGTGTTTAGAGAATACCAGAATTATGAACTCAAGTATTTTACTATAAATATCCCATAGTAAATTTTAATTCTCATATCAATTCGTAATTTTATACAATATAATTGATATATTGTATTTTATTTATGGCATAATATCCATACTCATACGTCAATTTTGATATAAACGTACATTATAACTCTGTCCGTATAACGCACGAGTGAAAAAATCTAGTAACACATTCAATGCAACTTGAACATCCATAGCCCGTATTATCATATGGGCCCCCATAACCAACTTAGTGTTGGGCTGGATTAGGTTTTGCTCCGTATGACAATATGGGCTGTCGGTTTAAAACTGGAAATTGGATTCCCGAAATCGGGCTTTAATTAGAGCCCGTAAAAGAATATTCACGAAAGAGGAAATTAGACTTTAGGTTTCATCAATCAATAATAATTATAAATAATATATACCTATTTTCCCTTTTTTTTTTAATACACTTAGGGGAACTTCAGAGAAGAACATTCGCACGCGCATACTCGAATTCAAGACCTTATCTTAGAAAGCTATTTACCATTTGAGCTATGATCACCCTTGATCTAAATCCAACTTATTTTGACTATATAATAACTATTATATATTTTGTAGTTGATCATTGTTTTGAATTATAAAACAGCTGTTGTAAAAAAAATTATAAAACAACTCATTTTGGGCCATTTCGAGCTCTTAACGAAATCTCTACGACTCCTTTTACCAATTTTTTAATATATAATAATAAGGAAAAAAGAACGCCCAGTTAATCGACCATGATCAATTTTAAATTTAAAATAAAACTCGAAAGCTATTATATGAAAGTATATTAAACTTTAAACCGTTAGTATCAGGGGCGGAGCCAAGATTTTATGTGAGTGCGGTCGGTCAACGTTGAAATATTGCTGGACATCGGTAGAATTTTTAGTACAGTAACATAATTAGTTGTATTTTAGCGATTAGCATGGTAACTTGACTTAATTTTGATGTATTAAAGTGACAAGATTAATAGTTGAAAATAAGATGACAATTACTTTAAAACTTTGAAGTAGAAAGTGAGAAGGTAAGACAAATTAAGAATTTGATTTGAGTTGGGGCAAGGTGAATTAACATTAAAAAAAAGTACAAAAAACAATTAAACAAGAATTTCAAGTAAATTTAAAATCATTTTTAATGTTAAAATAGTTGTCTTAGGCCCAACAATTACTTTATTTTACCAGCCCATTTGTAATAAATAAGGGTAATAGTGTAATTTCACTTAAAACCCAAATCTTCTTCTTCCCCAAGCTCCCTGCGCCATTTCCTGCTCCAAAGAATCTGCCAAAAGCTCCTTCGAATTTCCATGGCAACTCAATCTTCTACACCTTAAAATTTGTCCCCCAAAATCCAGTGCGGTCCGTCGACCGCACTGGTCCTGAATTGGCTCCGCCCCTGGTTAGTATGGATTCGAGTATATATTTAGTAAATCTCTGACAAAAAGATGTTATTTGTAGGTAAATTATTGATGTTTCCTTTGTTAGTTGCCACCTGTTACGTGACATTTAAATTAATTAATGGAGATATATCACAAACGACACCAAGTCTTGTATCATCCATTGCCTATGTTATTATATTTAAGTAGTTTAGTTCAATCCAATTTCAAATTAAATAACACAATTAGAATTCTACCTTTTTTTTTTTGGTTCTCTTGTTGCAAGAGGAGATTGTAGGAGAGACAAATTAAATCACAGTAAAGAGTGTGGAAACACAGTCGAATATTATTAGTCCACATAAGCCTTTCTATAATTCTACTTAATTTTGATATTCATCGAACATGGTTTGGGGGGACTTATTACATTTTTCTTCCAACGCACTCAAAATGGTGGTCTCTTCCCCCCCCCCCTCTATGTATAATCTACATTCTTAAACCAAACTAATCTTATATCCAAATTTGACTCATATCTCTCTAAAATTCTCCACTAATTGTTCGAATCTAAGGTCAAATTCTTCCCTAGTAGATAGAGAAGTATATCTACTAGTATTCTCTACATCCAACAAAGATATAATCCAGTTTCTTATAGTTATATAGAGACCCATACACCCTTGTTAATTTTAGAGTGATGTTATTTATCTAGACTGAAAATCGGTCTCCTGTCTAGTTGGCATCACTACATTAGAGAATAAGTTGACATGTATAAATATATTGGAGTTCCTATTTATTCAATGACCAATAAGGAAATGACAACTAGACCAGAGACCGGTTTTTAGTCTAGATAAATAGCATTATTCTTAAATCTATACTATTATTAACAAATGAGAACAATTAAGGTGATATAATAAATGAAAATAATTGTACATAAGAAAATTGCTCTTAAATGTTATTTTTCTAACAATATTTTTATTGAACATTTTTAAATGGCTTAATTACACAAATAGGCCCTGACATTTGCGTTTGTTTCGCAAATGGCCCACAGCCTTTTAATTCTGTACTGGACACTGCTAATGTTTACTTATTCCTCTGTCCTTGCCACCCAATTCTGTCCAAATTGCCTATTAAAATAACACAAGGTCCACACAAGACTATTTGGAATAATTTGAAAATTTTATTGCGTTTCCATTGTTGTGTTACGGGTTTTTTTACATGTTTTGAATGTAAACTAGACTGAGCATTCTTTTTTCGTATTTGAGATTTTTTTTGCATATTAAGGTTGTGACTATTGGAAATACTTTTAAAATTTTGTTGGCTATTTGTTTTTCTAAGAAGTTGACTCACATGGATTGTTTAAACACAATATATTTGTTAAATAAGATAAATTGAGAAATTAATGGACGAATCTGACAAGCGAGAAACTTTCTATCCAGGTTTTTATTTATCCAAGTTGTCTTAAAGTTATTGAAATTTCCACACTAGAATAAATCATATTGTATTTCTTGAGAGAGAAGTTAGACTTTTCAATTTTGACGGGAAATAATAAACAATGAAATATCTTGATAACTTAATAGATACATATGTCCATGGATACGAGAAGATTGGATGGCAAGGGCCATTTTTGAAGAAATCAGCAAACGATGGGGGGTTTTTAGTGAAAAAAATGAACGGTTAAGTGCCATTTGCAAAGCAAAGGCAAAGGTAAAGGTTAAGGGCCATTTGCGTAATTAAGCCATTTTTAAATACCATATGAAAATGAAGAATGGATTATATGTGTAGGCGATGAATGTCTAAATATAAGACAAAGTCAATCAAATTCCCTTTCACAAAAACGTAATATAAAGAAGACGGCACAATGCGTCTATGATTTTTTCTTTAGAAGCTCCCAAAAGCCAAAAGTCCAAGGTATTAGCACGCACACACTCTCTCTCTAGATTTACTCACAAATACATTTTTGGATTAATTAACCCCAGAAAATGAGGAATAATCACTAGGCCCCTCTAATTCAAGATACAAGTATTCAACCCAGTTCCATAAGGCAGAGAAAACACACAATTCGACCATCGGAAAGCAATAAATCTTCGATCCAAAAGTTTCAACACCCAAGTAGAGATTACACAATACAAACAAGCCCTTGATCCACTCCCAGAGAGTGTCTCAACTGCATTAACTTTTGCACACAGATAGGACCGTATTTAAAGGGGAAAAAAACCAGAAAGAAAGGGAGGAAAAGACCCAATTAGGGTACAGGATTTTGTTGTATTCTTGGCATTTTTGATTGGATTGGGATAGTGGTTTGGTGTTTGATTGTTGTTTGGGGAAAGGGAGATGATGAACACTACCGGGAGTAATAATATGATGTCTTCAGTATCGGCGTCTGGGAACAACACGCAGTCGCCTGGTTTGAAGACGTATTTCAAGACCCCAGAAGGGAAGTACAAGCTCCAGTATGAAAAGACTCACCCTGCTGGACTTTTGCACTATGGTCATGGCAAAACTGTCACTCAGGTTGGTTGGTTTTCTATCACGTTCTAGGGTTTTCTCTTTTTCAGAATTTTCATATACGGATTGAAATTTCCTAATTCAGAATAGCTTATTGCAAGCTTGAATTCCCAGAATCTATGTTGTTACCATAAATTGGTTGCTTGAGGGGTTAGTGATCAGATTTTCCGAGGATACTATTCTGACTTTTCTGCTAACCTACAGTGGTTGCCATTTTCTAATTTTACTTTTGAGGTTGTAGTTCGGGTGGCTTTGCGTTATAGATGTGTTTCCAGGTTCTGTTTGAAATGGGTTGGGTAATAAAAATGATTTTTTATTCATATTTGATTATTTTCTAGGTCTGTTTGTAAGCATGGCTTTTCATTTTTGGCAACTTTATCAAGTCTTCAAATACAATATGCAAAAAATACACTACAGGAGAAGTTCTGGTTGACTTGCTAAGTTGCTTTAGGTAATGTTCTGTTCTTGATTATGGTATCCTTTAAGCTCTAATGCGAATTCTTATGTTTAAGTTTTACCCTGAAGATAAATGGGATATCAACACTTTTTGTTCAAACAACACGGGTAAATATTTCATATTTTGTTTTCCAATCTCTATTTAAGTGTGGCTTGTGTATTTTCCCCATTAGAGCAGTTTTTGATTAGTGAAACTTTGGAAGGATTTAAGATGATTTAGTTAATTGGTGATCAGGTAACTCTAGCTCATCTCAAGGATAAGCCTTCACAGTCTCAATCACAATCGTCCTCAAGTTTGGGTGTAAGCAGTGGTGTGAGGTCTGCTGCAGCAAGGTTCTTAGGTGGTGGAAATGGGAGTAGGGCCCTTAGTTTTGTTGGAGGGAATGGTGGGACTAAGTCAATGAGTGGTGCCAGCACAAGAATTGGATCACTAGGGGCTTCAAGCTCAAATAATTTGGTTGGAAATTCAAATTTTGACGGCAAAGGGACCTATTTGGTGTTCAATGTCGGTGATGCAATTTTTATTAGTGACTTAAATTCTCAGGATAAGGTACTTGTTCTATGTTCACCCCCCACTCCCCAAAAACACACACCCATCCACCCCACCCAAAAAAAAAAAAAAACTCAAAAAGCAGTTTTCTGCTTCATTTTCATTATAAGAGTAACTATGAATTGGTTTCAAGAGATCTGTTGTTCTGTGTAGGACCCTATTAAGTCTATTCATTTTGGTAATTCCAATCCTGTCTGCCACGCATTTGACGCTGATGCAAAGGACGGACATGATTTACTTATTGGTTTAAACACTGGAGATGGTAAGCATTCTTTTTTAGAAGTTTGCATTTTCTAGCATGACATGCTCTGTTTTCAATGAATGCCATTTATTTGTTGGGTTTTTTGTAGTTTATTCCGTGGCTCTAAGACAGCAATTACAGGAAGTAGGGAAGAAGCTTGTTGGAGCTCAGCATTATAATAAAGATGGCTCCATTAACCCCAGGCGAGAGCCTTTTTTTGCATCCTGTTCTATCCATAAATCACTATGCATTATCAACATGTGTACAGAAATATCTTGTTATATACATCATCTTTAAGTTCATTGTTCTGCGATGGGAGCGTACGTCTCTAGTTCACATAGATTCTCTCGGCCAGTAAGTTCTACAGTGCATTTAATATGTGGTAGTTCTATTAAAAGTTTTTGTTTTTGCTATTTATTCTTAAACTAGAAAAATATTGGGAAAGTGCAGTTTCTTTGATGCTGAAAATCATAAATAATACTAAGAATATAATTTTTTTTTTAATTGGACTAAGAATATACATTTATGGGGGAAAATATAAAATATAAATTTATGGGGGGAAAATATAAAATTTTCTTTGCACAGATTGACAATAGCTAAATGCGTCACACTAACAATTGCAGCTTCCTAAACTAAATTTTGTGGTTGACTAGTTGACTTCACTTTATCTATTTATTCTTTCTTTAGTTTTCGGCTATTGTGTTGTGCATTTATAAGTTCCGAGTGGATTTTTTATCAACATATATGCACGTCATCTGCATCCTTTCCACATTGGATAGCTTTTATCATTATCGAAGAACTACATAATGGCAGAAGAATTGCATGGTGAAATATTTAGAATTTAATTGTGCATTCTTTCTTGGGCTGTATTTTAATCTAGATTAGATGTTATAAGACTTCCATTTTTATAAATTAGCAATGACAGTTAAAATAAATTCTTGATCATATGTGTTACAGAATAAGGTATATCTGTATTTTGAGTGACTGACAGTAGTAGGAAAGATGGAAGGGTTGAAGTCATACAAGATAGTGCTTCATGAAATGATATTATCTGAATTAAGGTGTAATGTATAGAACTGAGGGCCCAAGAATACAACTTTCGAGTTAAGATAGAATTGGGCAACACTTTACTGTTCTAAACAGAGTTCAACAAGGATAGCAATTCTTGCAGGCTGTTCATGAGACTCCAAACATTTTTCTTATCTTTCCTGAATTCACCATAAATGAACTTTTCTTGAGATGGTAATAGTTGGTTAAACTAGACACCTACTTATATTTTTTATATATAGTTAGTGAGAAATTAATTGTATGAAGTTATTGCTTCTACGGAGCTGATTGGATGGTAAGGATAGCTATGTTCGTTAAGCCAGTTAGCATTGTTGGGTGCTGAATATACGTAAATTTAACCTAGAAAAGAAATATGAATGGCAAAAGGTCGTGCTTCAAAGGTTATGATGCTCGCGTTCCGGGCCGGAGGTCCTGGGTTCAAACCACACCTACCCCTCACCGATACCCCCTTATTCAAAAGAGAGAGAGAGAGAGAGAGAGAGAGAGAGAGAGAGAGAGAGAGAGAGAGAGAGAGAGAGAGAGAGAGAGAGTGGCAAAAGGTCTGTTGCAAATCCAATCCTTTTCCTACACCATGGTTCTTCCTATAAGTGATTTTCTTGTAGGTGGAGATCATAATAGGATGTAAAATTAGATATGTCATATATCCCAATTTATTATTATTTTCTAGTTTAATTAGAATTAGTTTTAATATTGTTTCCTTATTAGATTAGGATTTCCTTAATTAGGTTTTGCTTCAACTCTATATTAAAGGGGGTTCTACTTTTGCGTTACTCATACTTCTATCATGAATTAAAATGACTTTTCTCAGTTCTTCTAATTCTCTTTCCTTTCCCTTGTATAATTCTTGTTTGTAGTTCTTATCTGCTCATCCTTAGTGGGACTACTTGGTCCATGTTTCCCACTTGTCCCTTGAAGGGCTGTTGCATATTTTAGTCCACGATAGGCTTCTATTTTTGTTATAACAGAGAAATGAAATGTGTGGTAAATAAATACGTTTTACTTCTGCGGTGCACTGCATGCAAAATATCTGAATAAAAATGGTTTCAACAATTTCTATTCAAAACAAAAATAGAAACCTCACATGGGCTTATCTACTGTTTATCAGTAAGTCAGAGATTTCCAGTACAAAAGAATAGATTGTGCGGTATGATAGCGTTAAAATTTTACTGGAACCAGGGAAGTTTTACTGATATCTACTTACACTCTATTGTGCCAACTATCTCTCTTTCCTCTATGGCCGTGAAATTGAGTATTTTTTTAATATACTGAGAGGAGCGTAAAGCTACAATTTTAGTTATTATATCTTGAACTACTTTTATGAAGATTCTATCTTGAAAATGAAAAATTCGCTGTCTTACGTTAATATTCTCACGTCTAGTGCATTCCTCCTTTGTACAAATTTTGTATCTTGTTCTTTTTAGTTTGGAGTGGAAGCCCACTATCTTATTCTGTTTGTATCAGTTTAATAATTAATTGAGTTCAAGACTTGATGAATTTCTATGATTTGAGGACTTACAGCTGATTTAGCCATTGTTCACTCCGGAATTTATCAAGAACTCTACAGTGAAGCCTATTGCTTCTCTTCTGACGACATGTGACGTTTCTTTCAACAGTCGCTGTACATGTATCGCATGGGTTCCTAATGGTGAAGGCACTTTTATAGTTGGCCATGCAGATGGAAATATGTACGTATATGAAAAGGCAAGTCCAAATTTATTCAAAATAAAGTCAGTGTCTTCCACTTGATCTCTAACTTTAGAGGAAACCAATATGTTATGTAATTGATTTCAGAGCAAAGATGGTTCTGGAGATCCTTCATTCCCCGTAATCAAGGATCAAACTCAATTTTCTGTGGCACATGCCCGCTACAGTAAGGTATTGCTCGCGTCTTCCATGGAATCTTTCTTTTCTCAAAAAGTGGATCTATTAGACACTAACTTCATCTTATTAAGATGAATCTTTATCTACTTTTAAGGAGAGGAGCAAATATTGTAAGTGTTGTTTAAATGTGGCTTACTCAGATTTTTTTAATGTTTGGTTAACTGTCACAACTTATTGTTTCAGCTTAATCACTTTTTCCCCCTTTACTTTTCCCCCATTTTTACGTCCTTATATTTCCATTGCTTTATTTTTTAAGTTTTTTCACTTCTATTCAGTTTCTGAGAAGTGATTTTTTTGGGAGAATGTATGATCAAGAAGGAAATTTTTGAAGACATTTGAGAAGTGATATTTTATAGGAAATATGTAGTTGAAGATGAAGCTTGACTTGTTGACCTACTTGGGAAAATTTTAAGTTGTAAATGGGCACTAGTGTCTGCTTCCCCATGTTTTAGTACTATAATAAAGACAACTTTGCTCTCACAAAAAACTATTCATTATTGACAAATAGTTGATTTGATCCGCCTCTCGTGGCTAAACATTGATGATTTATAATCAGTTTATCTCCTTGGTATTATTAACTGAAATCTGGTTCAGTTTTATTCTAAATTCTGAGAAAGACCAGCCTTGGGGGAAAAATGCAAAAAAATATTTCCAATGAAAACCCGTTTACGCAAGCCGTTGAATTATAAACTGTTTATGCCCATAGGATTACTGATATCTAATCTATATTGAGCTGTATTCTAATCATCAATAATAAGATACACTGAGTTTATGCCTCCAATGGTAGATTATGCATGATTAATGCAAGGCTCAAGAATTAAGGACCCGTGCACTTCTTAATGCACAAAGGGTATTTTGTAATTTCTTTCTTCTTTTCTTTTCTTTCCTTACCCTTTTTTCCCCCTGAAAGTATATTTGGTTTGATCAATTTAACATAGAGTGGTCAAAAAGATTCGTGTGCTGATGCAATTTTTTTTGGGAAGAACACCTAGATTTTTTTTTCTTTTTTTCTTTTTTTTTAATAATATTGCATAGGAATCTATTGGAAGAGCTGGTCTTGTTATTTAGGCTTTGAAAGATTATATCTGGATTTAAATACTGGGTAATATAATTTTAAATGCTTCACTTGACGGTTGTTGTTATTCATTCATTATTTTCCTTTTGTCTTGTTCATTGCCAAGAATAATTTTATTAATGAAGCAAATTCTAACACTGCATGCTTGTGGTTGTTTATTAATGTTACTGAGTGATATCTCAGCCGTTTTGGGTCTAATTCTCTCTTTCAATTAATTCACATGTTTATGCAGAATCCAATTGCTAGATGGCATATTTGCCAAGGTTCAATAAATAGTGTTGCCTTTTCAACTGATGGGGTCTACATGGCAACTGTAGGAAGGGATGGTATTTGTCTTTCATATCTAAGAATTTTTTTTTTCTTTTTCTGTTTTTTATGAACGATTTTTTTTTCTTGTTCTCGTCCCCTTCAGCAATATAAAATTGATGGATGTAGGTTATTTGCGTGTGTTTGATTACAAAAATGAACAACTAATATGCGGCGGAAAGAGCTATTATGGTGCTTTATTATGTTGTGCTTGGAGGTGAGTATACCAGGCTCTGAGGATTGTGTTTGGTGTTCAACTTGTCCCTTTTTTCTGCATTAATTGGTTTCATTTTTAATGCTATTGTTTCTTAAATATTATATGAAAATTGACCAACTGATGGCAAGTGGAAAACAGTATGGATGGAAAATACATTCTGACTGGAGGTGAAGATGACCTAGTTCAAGTTTGGAGTATGGAAGAACGAAAGGTTGTTGCGTGGGGTGAGGGACATAACTCGTGGGTGAGTTTTTGGCTATTACTAGCTGTATTATCTGATTCTTCTGTATAGTACCTAATTCTTGGACTATAATGAGGGACATGTATTTGGTATTTCTCATTTGCCCCTAATATATAGGAATTACCTTAGGAACATTCTTGTACGGTCCTTTTCTTTTCAAATATCCTTAACACACCTTGATTTTGTGTGTTATGAATCCACTAGCAATATGATAGAGAATGAAAGCAGTAAGAAAAATTCAGCATTTACATATTCAGTTCACTCTAAGTTCATGCCAATTCAAAGTCCCTGAAAAGATCCCAAGATCAGAGATTTGATAAAATACGAATCAGACACATTGCTTTATTTTTTTCTTCAAGGGGGAGTAGGGGAGGGGAGGGAAATTAGGGAGGGGCGGATGTGATTCGAACTTGAAACCTCGTGTCTTGAATTTGAGCATCTAACCACTGTGCCACAATTTGAATCACAACACATTGCTCTACTTGATCCCATTCTGGGTTCAAGTTATACAGATTCATGTTTTTCTGATTAGTTTCTTATCTAGCAATTTTTTCTGCTTGGCTCATCTATTACTGGATTGTGGCAGGTTAGTGGGGTGGCATTTGATTCATATTGGTCAGCTCCAAATCCAGATGGCACTGGGGAAAACGTAGTATATCGGTTTGGCTCTGTTGGTCAGGTACCTCATCATTGGCCTCATTGTTGTTCTTGTTATTTCAGTTCATTAATAAGTTTCATTTTACTACTTAAACCGTGTGGATTTGTCCATTCTGATTTGATCAATAAACATGGTTTTCGGACTTCTTTCTTAGCTTCAAATATACAACAGGCCACAATGACCCTCGTTCTCCAAATTATTCAAACTGATCCTGCTCATAAACCATTTATCATGCCCGAGTTTTGATCTCAAATCTATCAAGCAAGTGGTTCCTTCATTTTAACATGATAGTGGTAACCCCTTGGATTTTAACACCTCAGAGGTAACGAACGTGAGATGGATGTTCACCAGAATTACTAATCTTGGAGCCTTTGCCTGTTTGCTCACATTGTTCGTACTCATGAGGCTTTATTCTGCATTTTTCTGGTCTGACATTCTAGTTCCTTTCTTCCTTTTTACAGGCATGATAGTTTAGAAAAGGGAAATGTCTTACAAGTTTGCTAGTTAATGACTTTTAAAGCTTATATTGCTTTCCCTTCTCAATATATTTCTATTACCCATTTAAAAACCCATCCATATCATGCAGGACACACGATTGCTTTTATGGGATCTGGAAATGGATGAGCTTGTAGTGCCAGTACGCCGGCCTTCTGGTGGATCTCCAACTTTCAGTGCTGGAAGCCAATCATCTCATTGGGACGGGGCATGCCCCGTGGGTACCTTACGTCCTGCTCCTAGCATGCGAGATGTTCCGAAGCTTTCTCCGCTAGTTGCTCATCGTATTCATACTGAACCTCTTTCTGGTGTGATATTCACTCAGGAGTCCATTCTTACAGTTTCGCGAGAGGGACACATAAAGATTTGGATGAGACCCGGTTTTGCTGAAAATCAGTCGAGCAATTCTGATTCTCTTTTGAGTACAAGCTTGAAGGAAAAACCGTCGATATCTGGGAAAGTTATCAGTTCTAGCTACAAGCAATAACTAAACAAATCAGGGATGACTGCAAAAGCATGATTTTGTGACAGTAATTGGATTGATTGATTCTGCTGTTGCCGATTTACCTATCTTAGCAGTTCTATCAGAATCACAAAGTATATGACATTGACTCATATGCAGTGAGATTAACTGACAAAGTCCGTTGTATAGCGAAGGTTGACAATGCGATTGGAGGCACCATGAGATTGAGAAAGAACGCGCAGCCACATTGTAAGTATATGAAAGCTTTCTTAGAAACCTTAGTTATCGACAAAATAATTCAAGTTGTGCCTTTGAAATTTACATTTTTTTTTTTGTGTTTTTTGCCTCCTCGGTTACCTCTGTTATGTGACCAATTTTGCCTGAGAATAGCTGGTTAACAGTTGTTTTATATCGATTCAGTAGACTTTCTCATGGTTCGACACAATGAACCTTGTTTCTTGTGAATTGTGTTGATTGTAGTCTGTCAATCTATGATCCTGATTCTGAACTACAAAGGCATTTTTATTTGAAAATCAGACTCCAAACTCCAACCGCAAAAACTGCAATGTGTGCGCTATTTTCGCATGTTAAATGGTTTTCTTGAATTGATTGATCTATAGGGCCATGCTATTTTGATCCCCCCCCCTGTTACTTTTCAAGACGGTACTGTATTTTCCACATATAGATGTTTCTCCTGTACCCAGTTTCTTGCATGATTGTTTTCAGTGTTCTAGAAAAAACATGTTAAAAGTGTGCTCGACTGCAAGAGTGAGCTCAAAATTCTGAGCTTAGAAGTGAAAAACTGCGACTAAAATTGGAAAAAAGTTCGAAGTATATTGCAGCATTTCACTTTATTATGAAATCTTGCCAGATTTTTTCCCCTTATTCTTTTATCCTGCGTGTGATGGGAAATTTTGACTTTGTGAACATAATTATTTACTATAATTACTCTTACTCACAATAGGTTGATTTCCTTGTGGTTCGAATAAGTGGTACAAAGATTAGTCATTAGATACTCACGTTTCGAGTAGGTCCTGTGTTTGAATCATGTCTCCCCTTCGCCCTCCTTTCCCTATCCTATATCCCCTTGGTTTTTTTCCAGCTCGAGTTGCAACTGTCACTTTGAGATCCTATGTTTCTTGGCAACCTTTTATTTTCTTCACAATAATAGGACAAATGTAGTAGAAATGATCTCTTGTCATAATCTTGTCAGACACGTGGTGGGAGATTGGGATTAGCAAACATAGTCATAGAGTTTTACTAATGATGATTCAGACAATTTATGTTTCTTGTGGAATTGTCTTACGAGAAGGTTATATTAGACAGGCCATCTTTGAAAGTTCATTTAAGCAACAAAGGTAAAATTACTCATCAAAAATAATGCAAGAAATTTTGAAGCAAATTCTGAATCTCAAAGACTGCTTTCAACTTTTTTTCGCAATTCATTCCGAAGTATACCGTTATTATGAATGCTCACGCTTAATGAGAGGTTCTCTTTTCTTTCTCTTGAAGATGGATACAATAAATCTAATACAAAACAAGGTGATCATCGTAATCATAATGACAATATGAAAGAGCGTTAACGTTATAAAAGAGCCAAAGAGAATTGGAAATAAAAGATCAGAAGCTTCAATCTTTGTCACAAATAAATATACAACACTCTTTTTAGACCCAGACATAGGAGAAAGTTGGATTCTTTTGTTGTGGGTGTACATTAATAGTAAGATGGGGTGACTGTAGCCGTAAGAAGTAAAAAAGCCTAGTACTCTATTGTGGACTGAACTCGGTACTCTAGATTAATCAAGAATCTGCATGTGGACTCAAGAGACTTTGAGCCCTGAATCTCACATATGAGTCCTTGATTGGTCAGGAGTACAAAGTGCTCAATACTCCCATAGTACTGAACTTTTTTCCCTAAAGATGTTATATTATAAATTCTGCATTTTTCTCCCTTACCATAATTAGAAGGCAAATGTGGAAGCATTTGCATTATAAATTCCATGTATCAGGCGTTAATAAAAGCATTATATATGCAATAAAAAACAATAAAAAGTTAAAGAGAATCATACAATATCTAACCTGATGCAAGCTTATTCTTGATAGATTTACCACGACCCATGTGAACCTTTAGCCACTTCGTTAGACCAATATTCTACTTCATGATTCAATAGATAAAAATCATGAGTTAATTACCTGAAATGTCACTGTATTTTCAAAAAATTATCTCAAATGTCATTGTATTTTAAAACTTACCTGAAATGCCACTGTACTTTCAAAAAGTTATCTCAAATGTCATTGTACTTTAAAACTCACCCGATATGCCACTGAATTTATAAAAGTCTTATCTCGTTTGACACCCCTGTTAAAAAATATAACTGACTTGATTATATGGCTAACGGAATTTACTACGAGGCATCTTGACCGTTATTTTTTAAATCGTGTGTTGACAGAGTAGCAAATAAGATAATATTTTCACAAGTTTAGTGGCATAAGAGGAAAATTTTATAAAACTTTACAAAGTTTTAGTATCGTTGTATTTTATAAAACTTTTTTCATATGCCACTAAACTCGTGAAAATTTATCTCATTTGTCACTTCGTCAATACCCCGTTAAAAAATAACGATATAGGTGTCACGTGGTAAATTCCATTAGCTATGTCATCAAGTCCGGTACATTTTTTAACGGGAGTGGCAAACGTGATAACACTTTCATAAGTTCAGTGGCATATCGGATGAGTTTTAAAGTTCAATTGCATTTAAGATAACTTTTTGAAAGTGCAGTAACATTTCGGGTAAGTTTTAAAGTACAATGGCATTTGAGATAACTTTTTAAAAGTACAGTGGCATTTCGAGTAATTAACTCGATAAAACAGCCAACAAATTGAAGTCTAAAGAATGATTGAATCGATATGTTCGCCTTGGACTTTAATAAATAGCCCGGTACCCGTGTGTTGCGCTGGATTATCAAAACATTAGAGAACTATAAATGAACAATATTAAAAACGTACATAATAATAAGACCTAATATAAAAACATTGTAAATAACGTAGACAACACCACATTTAATATTTATATAAAACAAATCACTTACCACTAATGTATAAATGTGTATGGATGAGGGAAAAAAATTTTAATTCCCCTTTCGTCATTACTTATTTTTTATATTTCTCATTTGCCCTTAGTTTATTGATTAATCAAAAAACTTTTCACATTTCTGTTGCATTACTTAAAACTAATTTCTTTAGGGTTTGATACCCCATTAATAGGTTTTGGATTTATTACATATATCCAAATTGTGTTGTCTTTTCATTATTTAATTTAATTCATATGTTATCTATTTTTTTATTATAATTAACATGATTTAAATATGAATACCATTACGTGTATCATTATTTATCCGCATACTCAAATCATAATAAACATGCGATACATCAAAAGATTGATTGCATAAAATACCAAACCATTAGAAATCATGTTATATTTAAAAAAAAATCCAAGAATAAGGAAAACTAACGTATGATGAAAATCCTCAATGTGTGTGATCGGTTCATTAAGAATCAGTTTGGTAACAAAATAACACTTTGCTACAATAATATCAGCTAGCTGGACAAATAACAATTCATTAATACAATTAAATATATAAAATGCAAGAAAATTAATTAAAAGAGTTATTAATTTTTGGAATCACAGACGTAGATTTTGGCAAATAAAACAGGTGTCATCTATTGCAGTAGGAAAATGAATTGGGAAAGGAAAAATGTAATAATAACAATAGCAATAATTAAAATGATTTGAATCAATCTCCTGTCAAACATGGAAAAAGGGAAAAACATGGAAACATGGAAACAAATTAAGAAAGAAATAAAAGAAAATTAATTTAATTTTGACAAATAAAATGGGTCTAATCTACTGGAGTAGGAAAATGATTTGGGAAAGGAAAAATGTAATAACAATAGTAATAATTAGAAAAGATTTGAATCAATCTCTTGTCAAATATGGAAAAAGGGGGGAAACATGGAAACAAATTAGAAAAGAAATAAAGGAAAATTAATTAAAATAATTAATAAAAGAATGTATACCGCACTGGTAGCTATACCTATAGATACCATAAGAAAAAGATGGGAAAATAGCGGTACCTATAGGTACAACTACTCTTGATTTAAGACTATATATATAGATATAGATGTGTCCACAATATGAATTTTTAAATATTTGTTTGATTGGGATTTATAATCACAAGTTGCAAATTTATTAAAAACTTATTGTTAGCATATCGCTTAGTTATCAATAGCAATACCTTCATGCAATTCATCTATTCACTTGCAAGAATAATCATGTTTTCATATTGTTCTATTCAGTTACAATATATTATTAATGATTCGCGTTTTTCTTGATTTAAAAAGCGTCTTTTCTTATTTACTAGGCAAAAAATACATGGAAATTCGTGATTGAAGAGGTACATATATACAATGAAAGTGATGCATCAACTTCTGAATCTGTCATCAAATAATTACTCTCAATAAATTGACTTCCTTTTCTCTTTTCTTATTCCCCTAATATTTAAAGTTCGGTGCAACTGTCCAAGACTCCTCCTAGACATGAAACTTTCCTTAAAATATGATATCCTTTTGGTCTAAATTTGCTCTTTTCTCCCTTTTGCAATAAATTTCACACAACTAGAGTCGAAAGTTCATGGGGACCATGTTCAAAAAATATATGAAAGAATCTTTGCGGAAGAAAAAAGCAAAGCATAAAAGAAAGTTTTAAATCTCCATCAAATATTGCAAGGCCTATGATTGACAATTTGTGTGTGTGAGTAGACACATTCCATCAACATTGCTTGCAAGTTGCAACCTTCATTTTTGGGTCGAAATTCATCATTAGGTTCTTCTAACTTTTCACAAGTGCGGTAGCCATACTTTTTAACCGTTCATATGTGACGCTAATGCCTTCGGCCTTTTAACATTGTACGTGCAGTATTCTTACTCGACCGAAAATATTCATTGAAATTTAAATGAACACGTGACATGCAGATGATATCGAACACTTCTAAGAGCATCTCTAATTTATAGTCAAGTTCAAATGTCACGGCTCAAAGTTCAACATAAGAGAGGTACACACAAAAAAATTGATGGGTCCTATATGTTTTCTATTTTCTTTTTCTTTTAATTACTTTAATCTCTTTTACCCCACTTTTTCTTCACTTTTTCTTCATCGTGTGATGTGCAATGTCATATATCTACATTTTTCTTCACTATGTCAATCATTATTTTATTATTATTTTTAAATTTGTCTCTATCTCTCTCCTCTTTTTTGAATTTCCCTCTATTTTTCTTAACTTTTCTCTCTCTTCCCATTCAATTTCTCTCTCCTTTTTCTCTTATCTCTCTCATGTTAAATTTTGAGTCATGACATTCAACCTTGACTATGCATTGAATATGCTCTAAATGTAAAAGTGATACTTTAGTACTTTGTCTACATTCGTTGTTATTTGTATCCTTACGTTGTATTATTATAAGTTGAAGTGGGATTTGTCAACTTGGCACTTGATATGGTCCTTGTCTCCCAAGTTCCCAAAAGAGGACAACGCCAAATCCTCTACTTTTATTTCTCCACCCTGTTTTGTCTGATAAAATAAAAACAGAGCAATCTATTTATATGCATAGGCTAAAGCCAATCTGGTTAAAGCACCTTTGGGAGGTGCAGTTAAGGCACCTCTCTCATCCCATAAAGGTACATGAATACACGTCACGTGAATTTTTGAGCTCAAGCTAACAAGATTTAGCTGCGTATCTCTCAGAACTCTATGCAGAACTCCTCTTCCCCTTCGACAAGAATATAGGCCCCTTTAGCAGAAAAATACAAAATTCCAGGATCATCTTTAAGACAATGAAAGTGCATCTTGACCGATGATGCAAAAACCTCATATATAAGAGAAAAGGAGGTAGGGTGCGCAGGTCCAGGAACAGAACATTTTTCCTCTTCACAATTGCATTCAATATCAGAATTTCCACCAAATGCTATAGAAACGACTAAGGAGACATCACGAACAAAGAGTCGAACGTTAAACTATTAGACACAAAGAAACAGTTAAGTGGCTAAAAGCTCGTGCTAGATCAGTGAAAACACAAGCCTAGAAGGAAGAACAATGAAACGCGAAGCAGTGATTGAATGCAAGCCAAACGTTATATACATTTTGTATTGAACAATTGAGCACGAGAGGGAAGCGCCAGCAGGCACTTTGCAAAATCATTTCTCAAGGAATTGACCTACAGCAAAGCATATTATCCAGTTTCATAAACTAGATTAATGGGCATTTTCAAGCTTTCAAGCTGATTATTTTGTGGAGGACGCAAAAGGCCTAGCGGGAAGAAACCAAAAGGAGAAGTACATGTAGAAACTGAAGTGGAAAGGCAGCAGCAGAAGCAAGTCCTCTTCATTCATCAGTCCCATTGTTGACTTTGATCTCCAAAAGCCGCTCCACTGGCTGTCTGCAGATTGGACACCTATTTGCTTGGAACCTCATTACTTTTGCGCATTCGCTGCACATACACTGCATCAAGAGAAGGAACCAGAATTACACATGCATTGGAAATATGAATATATGAAAATGTGTGTGTGTGTGTGTGAGAGAGAGAGAGAGAGTACCATATGTCGACAGGGGAGAACAGTTGTGTCTCGAGGTTCAGAGAGGCATATGACACATTCTTTTCCAGGATCGCTCCCGTCAAAATCACCCTCAACTGAATTCCCAATCCCATAAATCTCTTGTAGTTCATACCTCATGCCGTTAACCCATAATATTTGCTTCACGACCCTAACTTGATATTCACCTTTCTCCTTCTCAAACACAGCCTGAGTTATCTGTGAGTTCTTGGATGCACTGTTTGGATTTCCATTTTCGTCATCTATAGAAGCCTCTGTCTTAACCGCTAGAGGGTAAACATCCATGTCACTGACTTTTGACAATTCTGCTTCCTCAAACATTGAAAGGTCTATCCCAGTTCCAGCAGGTTGTTTAAACTTCTGTGCCAAACCTTGCTGAAAATGTACCATAATAGGTGGAAGTAAGGTTTCTTTTGTTGGAGTCAGGCAACAGTCGTCGCCTTCCTTGGCAAAGAAAACTATGGTCATGCTGCATGTTTCACGAAAATTATTACTCGATAAATTGATCATGTCCTCTGCGAGAAAACCATCAAGCATAATCCTTTAAAGAACAAAAGATAATGTGATTAGAAGTAAAGGATTCCTTTATCTCAGGTGATAACAATTATTTAGGATCCCACCGAAAGCGAGAGAAATGATTTCATTAAAAAAAAGCGTAAAATAAGCTATCGTGCCAAAATCAATTTGCCAGAGGTGAACATCAAGCTTATATTTTAACCTGGCGATTCGTGAATATTTGAACACATGTCATTCCTGAATTTCATAAAAATCTAAGTTAATATGAGCCGTGATGGATTCACGGGGAAAGAACTGCCTTCATCAAAACTATCATAGTCATTCCTTTTGATTGCTCAGAACAAACTATTGTTCCTGACTATATAATTCTCAGTAATGTCATGTGTATTAATCCTGAACTTACCAAAGACAAATCAAAACCTTCACGATAACAAATTTGATCCTTTTGAAATCAGCTCATAAAGATATGGAGGGATGTGGTCAATGTACACTTCAAGAGGTTCAGAATGCATGCAAAACCACTTGTACCCAATTATGCAAATGAACCGGTATACATTTAACACTTGTTTAGCCCGAGATTACCAAACTGAGAATGGATTAGAAATCCCAAAACAAAATAATGGAAGGATTCAGAAGGCACTCTTATCATTGGATTTGCTTTTAGTTTTAAATATTCCCCAACTGAAATACCTCATATTATTGAGTGAGCAGCACAAAAGTTACAAATTATACTTTCTTTTAGTTGTAAAAAATTCCATTTCTGCGATCATAATAGACAGTACTAACAAACACAAACGAAAGTCTCAAAGATAAAAGTAGTACTTGATAATGATATATAATTAACTCCATAACATGGCTCACGAAGGGACTGATGGAATTCAAGAGCTGAAGAAATATTCATTAAGTCATTTTCAGACATCACTGAAAATTCCCATTAAAACATGGAAGTGGTCGAAAATGCAAATAAAAATCTGACAAGAAATCGTTTTAACACTCTCTCAAGTTTATTTAAGTAACTCGTCCGTCCTCATTCAGTTCTGTAATCAAAATCCCAAATCTTGGCTACCCTTTAATCATCAGACGATCAGAAAGCGCAGAAAAACCAGGTTCAGGTAAAGAAAACAATCCAATAACAATTAACAACACACATAAACGTTATCAAACCTTCCGGCCACTGTGGCGTCAAAAGTGAAAGCAACGAGGAACTTTCCAGGGTTCTCCTCGTCGGGTTCAATCCTTAAAGTTTCCTTCTTCAAATTCACATCGTTATGTATAGTCATCGCCTTCTGGTGCTCCACATAGGGGAGAGGAGCGTGCATCACGGGATACGGATACCGCTCGTTCACCCAATTGGCATGGGCAGCCGTGTGGTGGTGATCGTACGGAGCCGGCAGCGGGATCGCCGGCCGCGGGTGCTGATAGTAACCCGGGTACTGTTGGTAATAAGCAGGAACATTGGAGTTCGGGTATTGGGTGGGAGAGAAAGGTGTCGCCGCCGCGAAAACATAGCTGTTGGCTGTGATCTCTCGTTGCGGAGCCTGTGAAGGAGGCGGGGGCGGAGGCGGGTGGCTCCTCCTGCTCGAACTCCTCCTCCGCCCTTGTACCCCACTACTCCCAATGTTGCCCATATCACGTATAACTCCTTTTCCTTCAAAATACAGAACCCAGAATCAAAAATCTAATCTTTGTTGCCAAAATCAATGATCTGCACCATAACAGGTGCAAAAAACTT
>CAVNYN010285096.1:0-27042 GCA_963692815.1 Nyctanthes arbor-tristis | reverse complement strand
CTAAAATATTCTCTTTTCTTTTAAACGTGCCAGAAAAGGAAACTCGAGTTTGCTTACCGAATAAATAATGTTCACATCGGTCTAGGGACGTACCATTGGCTAAAGAGATAACTGCCTTCTTAGCTAGAACCTGCAAACCTTTTTCACTCATGTGCCCAAGCCTCTTATGCCACAGATCAGGAGAAGGATCTTCAATTGCATTTACCCCAGTCTTACAAGACTTTGCATAAGTCTTGTATTGCGTGCAACAAAGCTTTCCACTAGCGACAACTATTGATCCCTTTGATAACCTCCACTTCTGATCACCAAAAGTACTGAAATACCCGATTCAGTCGAGAATATTTATTGCAAGCAGATTAAACCACATGTCAGGAATATGCCTCACATCCTTCAGAATTAGGATGTACCCCATATTTGTCTTCAGGTGAATGTCACCGATCCCTGTGATTTTGGAATGTGAAGAGTTAGCCATATTTGACTGGCCATAATCACCTACTCTGTATGTAGTAAACAACTCAATATTTTTGCAAACATGGTATGAGGCACCACTGTCAACATGCCACTCAATAAGAGGGTCTCCAACATGCAGGCACTGACCCACTCCACAAGAGAGTACATCACTAGTCACCACACCTACAGTATTTTCATCCTCTTTCTTCTGATTATTACCTTCCTTCTTCTCTCTCAGCCAAATTCTGGAATTTCTTTTATAATGACCCTCTTTGCCGCAGTGATAACAAGTCTTCTTATCTTTTGACTTTGACCTGCCTCTAGACTTGCTGTGACGCATTTGCCCTTTATTCTTGCTTCTTCCTCTGTGATCATCTGAAACAAGAGCCAATGTATTATCTAAACCTACATGCAAACCTGAAATTTTCTCCTGATTTCCTCATTCTGCATACTGTTCTTCACAGAACCCATAGACAACACACCATATGAAGCAGAGTTACTTATTGTCACAACAAAAGTTTCTCAACTGTCTAGCAAAGAACTCAAAAGCAGTAATGCTTTCAATTCATCCTCGAGAGTCATTCCCATTGTCACCAGCTAATTCACAACATTCTGAAAATTATTCAAGTGCTCTGTCACGCTCGTATCGTCCATATATTTTATATTGACCAAGTCTCTGATCAGAAAGGACTTTCTGGCTGCAGTTTTCTTCTCAAACGTGGACTCCAATTTAGTCCACAATTTATTTGCATCTGTCTTCTGTGCCACATGATGAAAAACACTATTATCCACCCACAACCTTATCGTACTAATAGTTTTTTTGTGCAATTTCTGCCAATCCCTATATTCCATATCTTCCGATTTAGAATCATCACCATCAATAGGATCATGTAAATCCTTACAGTAAAGGATATCCTCCATCCTAGGTTTCCATGTCACCCAATTATGATTGGTAAGCCTGATCATAGCACTACCAACTGGGTCATCCATTTTAATCCACACAATTGAACCTGGCTCTGATGCCACTATTGGGAATTAACCAATTTCCCTAAACCCGTGTGATTAAAATAGGCAATCAATATATTAAAAAATAATACACGTGCGGAAACGTAAATAACCTCAAGAATTATTTAACATCGTAAAACCCTCCAATGAGAAGGGAAAATCGACGTGGCAAACCGACAACTCCACTATCACTAAATAATAATGGGAATACAATGTTTATCCTCTCAAGATTATTACCCTAAATCAAGAGGTAATCACACACTACCACAATCACGCAACAACTTCAAGAACAATATTCTTGGCACCACAAATAACTCATCTAACAATATAGATGGAACCTAATAATCAATAACAAGAGGAGGAAAAACATCACCTAATTCGTTCCAAGAATTAACTTGGAGAAACCACCGCTTGAAGAAATCAAACACCGAATAAAAGTCAAAATTCTCGTTCCAAGCAACCAAGAAAACTGATTTTTTTTTTTGTTTTCCAATTCCCTTGAATTTCGTGCGTAATTGTATGTAACTTTGCTGCCTTTTTCCGGTGTCTTCTTTTTCGTGTGTTTATTCCGTTTCCCTTCTGCCGCATAAATAGTGATAATTTTCCTTTGACTTTTCTTACACTTCAAGACAAATTTACTAACCTAATTGTATGATAATTCCTCCAACTCATATACACTTATTAATTCATGGGCTGGACTTTTATAAGCCCAACAATGTTTCCTTCAGTAGTTGTAATGCTTGAGCCATACAATGATTTTTAGTTTATAGTCGAGAATTTCACCCAAACTTGCTGAAAATTTTCCACATCTTCCCCCAAGATCAAACTCCCTCACGTCTCACATCACTATATCTCTCTGCACATTCTTTTGAAGAGGGGGGTTGGGTTGGAGATAAAGCAAATATGGAGATTTACATGTTAAATCCTAAACTCGGGCTGCATTATGTTTTCGTCCCTTAAGTTTTACCATAAACTCATTAGCCATAAGATTTCTAAATTCTTTTAATTCTGATCCTCTAGATTGTTCCCATTTAAATTATTTTAGTCGTCATGCTTCTAAAATAATTATTTCAGTTCAAAACATTTTCCAAATTATCTACCCGAAAAGTCCAACCTAGTCCCTAAATTTTAATCTAAATTATAAATATGTACTTCTCAATTTTAATGGAAAATCAACGTTTCTGATGACTAGACGAGGCATAAGGAAGGTTAGAGGAGTCACTCTACAACCACATTAAGCTCAAACTCACAAGACAAGGTAGACTCTTGTCTTAAAATTATTTTTTAATTAAAGTATGCACATTTAAAGTTGGTTTATCTTATGATTGGTACATGTCAAAATGTCATATGAAGATTATGTGCTATATGCATTATTATATCGTATGTGTAAATAAGATCAGAGTTGGGAACTCGTGTCTATCATACGTTGCTTGTTCTAATATTTGCTATAAAGGCCGGATCAGATTATTTATATGCTACATGCGCATGTGTACTTTCCTTGATGTAAATCAATTATAATGCGCTGAGTCGACTGAGTATTTTTAAGAAATACTCACGTTTTCCGTAAATTAACATTTCAGGTTTTGGAGCTGGTAGCGGTGTGACACGTGGCCAAGATTAGAAATTTTTAGATTTTATTTTCTTTGAATGAGATTCTTAAATTCGATACCTTTTTTTTCCTTTTATTTTAAGTTGTTTGGGATTTATCAAGTTTCAACTATGTTTGTATCCAACTTATTCACACTCCATGAGATTTAAATTAAATGTTTCTACATTAAATATGCAGTTTAGTTATATAGTTATTTATTTATAATCTGCATAAATTTTTTGAAGGTTAGTAAATTTAGCGTCCTGAAATTTAAATTTTTTGGGGCTTTACAACACATCTCTCTTTATTCTTTGTGAATTCCACTTCCCTCATTCTCTTATTAGTCTTTGATGACGATATTATATATCTTAGCCGGGAATAACTCAAACCTTCGTGACCGTTTCATCTCCAGTTTTGCAAATGTTTTCTCCATTAAAGATTTTGGCTATCTTTCCTATTTTCTTGGGATAGAAGTACTTCATTACTCTGGTGGTCTATTTCTTTCTCCATTAAAATTGTCAAGATTTGATGACGGTAAAAAGTTGATTCAACACTTTGCAAGAGTTTTGTTGAAAGTGAGATATTTGACATACATACGACCCGATATTTTATTTGGGATGGGTCTTATTACATGGAGAACCCTACCATGACACATATGAAGGCAACGAAGAGAATCTTACTATATGTTAAAGGTACCATTCACTATGGCTTATTTTATACTCACACTTGTTGGCTATAGCGACAGTGATTGGGGTAGAGATGTGGATGATAGAAAGAGCACAAGCGGTCATGTATTTTTCATGGGTGATACAACTTTTACATTGTCATCAAAGAAGCAACCAATTGTTACACTCTCAATTTGTGAAGCGGAATATTTAGCCACTGCACCATGTGTTAGCGAAGCTATTTGGCTAATAAATTTGTTAAAGGAGGTTTATTTGGAACAAGGTAATCATATGGAGATTTTGTTGATAAGAAGTCGGCATTGTCTTTAGCTAACTAGAATCTAGTTTCTCATGATTGAAGCAAGCACATCAATATGAAGTATTATTTTTATTCGAGATTGTATTCATAAGAAGTATGCGGAGTTAAAGTTCATAGTCTCACATTCAAATTGCTGACATATTAATCAAGCCATTTAAGATCGACTTATTCTTGAAATTTCGGGGATTGGCTCGGAGTAGAAAATTAAACTTTATTTATTGTTGCATTAAGAGATTAATTAAGTTATGCATTTAGGTTCCATAAATTAGGAGAAAATGTATATTCCTAAAGCCTATAAAAGGCTCATGCTTGTAAACATTTTGAATCAAGTCAATTACAAGAACGTTAAAGTTTAGTGTTGTTTCAAGCCTTCCTCCTATCCTAAATAAAATCTTTTATTGTTTGTCTATTTTATCTAGTTGGTTTTCCAACAAATGTGGTATCAGATCAAGGTTATAGAAGAGTGAAAAATAAGGGGGCAAACAAGAATTCTCTTCCCATTCCTCGACTCACTGAAGATAACTATAGTTTGTGGTGTATTTGGATGAAAGCTTATCTTGAAAGTCAAGATTTGTGGGACTTGGTAGAAAATGGTTTTAAACTTCAAGTTGAAGAAGCATGTCTCAAGTCCAAAGAGGCTGAAAAAGATCAAAAAGCTCTTTCCATGATTCATCAAGCACTTGATGATATGATTTTTGAAAGAGTTTCAAATGCTTCAACCACAAAAGAAGTATGGGAAATTCTTGAAACCACATATAAAGGAGTTGACAAAGTTAAGAAGGTTCGGCTCCAATCTTTGAGATGAGAATACGAGACCTTGTTTAATAAAGAATCTGAATCAATTTCAGATTATTCTTCACAAGTGTTGGTGGTGGTCAATGAGATGAAAATATATGGTGAAGAAATGAGCGATCTTCAAGTGATCGAAAAAATTCTTTGGTCATTACATGAAAAGTTCAATTTTATTATGGCGGCTATTGAAGAATCGAAAGATTTGGATGGAATGACTATTGACGAAATTGTGGGCATATTACAAGCCCACAAGGAGAAGTTGTTGAAAAAAAAGCAAGAGCTAATAAATCACGTCTTGAAAACAAATGTTTCCTTGAAGAAGAATGAAGAAAAGAATACTAGAAGACAAAGAGGTAGAGGACGGGGAAGTGGTTGTGGATGAGATGATAAAAATTTTCAATATGTAGCCAATGATTGGGGGAATTTCCATCAATCACATAATACACGAGGAAGAGGAAAACAAATTCACAAAGGGAAGGAACAAGAAATGATGATGGGAGATTTGCTAAGTCTCAAATTGAGTGTTTCAATTGTCACAAATTTGGCCATTATGCATGGGAGTGTCAGAGTATGAATGTGGATGAGATGTCCAACCATGTTGAACATAAAGACAAAGGCAAAGGAACATTGCTTTTGGCATATAAACCATAAGGAGGAGGTACCACTTCATGGTATTTAGACACCGATGCAAGCAACTATATGCGTGGAGATAGATCTACTTTTTTGGAACTTAAAGAACATGTTGGGCAAGTGACTTATGGAGATGAATCAAAAGTCCAAGTCAAAGGGGAAGGTAAAATACTTATCCAAATAAAGAATGGAGAGCACCAATTTATTTCTATCGTTTATTATGTGCCGTCTATGAAATCAAATATCTTGAGTTTAGGCCAACTTTTGGAAAAGTCCGATCTGACATCCGAATGAGAGATAATCAAATGACAATCCACGATCGAGGTGAAAATTTATTTGCAAGGGTGCCAATGATGAATAATAGAATGTTCTTGTTGAACATTACAAATGGAGAAGCTAAATGCTGGAAGGCATGTATCAAGGATTCCACATGGCTATGGCATTTGAGACTTGGACATCTAATTTTGATAGTTTGAATCTCATGACAAGGAAGAACATGGTCAAGGAGCTGCTAAATATTCACCATCCAAATTAACTTTGTGAAGGGTGTCTTTACGGAAAGTAGTCGAGGAAATCTTTTCCAAAAGAAGCAAGTTTTTGAGCTACAAAGCCACTTGAATTGGTGCCTAGGGATCTTTGTGGACCAATCAAACCGGTATCATTTGGTAAAAGTAACTATTTCATGTTATTCATTGATAATTTTTCTCAAAAAACGTGGTCTTATTTTCTTAGAGAAAAATTTGATGCATTGGAGGCTTTCAAGAATTTTAAGATGATAGTTGAAAATCAAAGTGGCTACAAGATCAAAGCCTTACGCTTGGATCGAGGTGGAGGATATACATCGAATTTATTCAAGAAGTGACTGGTGCTTCCTCTATCACCTCAACAAAATGGCATTGTGGAGAGGACCGTTGTGGAAATGGCTCAAAGCATGTTGAAAACCAAACAAATTCCAAAAGAGTTTTAGGCTAAAGCAATTCAAGGTGCTGTATATTTGTTAAATCGTTGTTCAATAAAGAGTTTGCAGAATGTCACTCTTCAAGAAGCGTGGAGAGGATTCAAGCTAAGCGTATCACATTTGAAGGTATTGAGAGTATTGATTATTGTCATATTCAGAGAGAAAGAAGGAGCAAACTGGATAACCAGAGTGAAAAATACATCTTTATAGGCTATGATTCAAGATCGAAAGGCTACAAACTCTACAATCCTATTAATGAAAAAGTGGTTACTAGTAGATATGTTTATTTTGATGAAAAAGACATTTGGAATTGACGAAATCAACAAGAAGAAAATTATAATTTCTTCCATTTGATGATGATGAGGAAGATGTCTCGAATATCCTATCTCATGTAACACCACCTCCAAGTCCACCTCCAAGACATGGTTAGGGAACACCTTCATCATCCTCAAGTGAAGGGCCACCATGATACAGAAGTTTGCGGGAAATTTATGATCATGCTGAAGAGTTAACTAATCATCTTGAAGAATGAACTCTTTTTGTTTATTTGCTAATCGTGAAATTGTAGGTTTTGATTTTGCCATTCGAGATGAGAAATGGAATAAAGCAATGGATGAGGAAATTGAAGCCATTTAAAAAAAATGCAATTTGGGAGCTAGCCACACTTCCTAACAATCAAAGCCAAGTGGATCCTTAAAGAAAAAAAGAATGCAAATGGTGAAATTGAACACTACAAGGTAAGGTTGGTAGCTAAAAGATACAGTCAAAAGTATATAGTTGATTATGCTGAAGTTTTTGTACCTGTAGCTCATTTTGAAACAATCAGGCTGATTATCTCTATAGCTGCCCATAATGGTTGGGAAATTCACCAAATGGATGTGAAATCAGTGTTCTTGAAAGGATATCTAGAAGAAGATATCTAAATGGATGTTGTTGAAGGGCATGAAGAAAAAATGTTGAAAATTGAAGAGAGTTTTGTATGGTTTAAAGCATACAAGGACATGGAATTCGAGACTTGCTAAATTCCTTCAAAATAACAAGTTTATCAAGTGTCCTCACGAACATGCTTTATATCGCAAGGTGAATTCCAATGGTGATATCTTGATTATTTGTCTACAAGTCGATGATTTGATTTTTACATGAAACAATCATGTATTATTTCATGAATTCAAAAGGACTATATAGCAAAATAATTTGAGATGATAGATCTCGGGTTGATGGCTTATTATCTTGGCATCTAAGTAAAGCAACAAGAAGATGGAATTTTCATTTTTCAAGAAGCTTATGCTAAAAAGATTCGTGAAAGATTTAAAATGGAAGACTCGAAGCCTGTTAGCACCCCCGTTTGATTGTGGAATAAAATTGTTGAGATTCGATGACAGTGAAAAAGTTGATTCAACACTTTACAAGAGTCTTGTTGGAAGTATGAGGTATTTGGCAAGCACATGACTCGATATTTTATTGGGGACAGGTCTTTTTAGTTGTTACATGGAGAATCTGATCACGACACATATGAAGGCAGCGAAGAGAATCTTACGATATGTTAAATGTACCATTCACTATAGCTTATTTTATACTCACTCGGTTGATTACAAACTTATTGGTTATAGCGATAGTGATTGAGGTGGAGATGTGGATGATAGAAAGAGCACAAGCGGTCATATATTTTTCATGGGTGATACAGCTTTTACATGGTCATCAAAGAAGCAACAAATTGTTACGCTTTCAAGTTGTAAAGCAGAATATTTAGCCATTGCATCACGCGTTGTCAAACGATTTGGCTAAAAAATTTGTTAAAGGAATCTGTTTATATTCAAAAATTCATAAAACTAGAGATGTTTGTGCAAATGTAGGAGAAGTTGTGGTTTATAGATGTTTGTGCTAAAATTGAAGGTTAATTAGCGACCCTTTTTGCTCCGAACTCATCAAGGTAAACTATAATAACACTTCTTAGAGTTCGCAAGATTTGTTCTGCCATCTTGTTTGAAATGTAATAGCAATAATAATCCACGACGCTCTTCCGATCTCCATCAAAGCATTATTAAAGCACGATAAAGTTACCTTCTTGTACTTGGATCTTACTGCACCTACAATCTCTTTATAATAATAGTAAAAAAAATATATTATGAAAGTAAAACATAGTTTTTCCTTTCAAAACAAAACCAAAAAAAAAATGGAAAAGTGATTACCTACACTACTAGAAAACGAGCTAGTAGTAACAAAATTTTAATAACGGAAACAATTTCTTACTATTAATAACGGAATAGTAACAGAATGCACATAGCCATGGAATTAGTAATGGATCATTTATGTTGTTATTTTTTTATTACCAATCCGTTACTAAATAGTAATGGAAACAAACTGTTACTATTAGCAATAGAATAGTAACATCCTAGTAACGGACAACACATAGTTACGGAATTAGTAATGGAAACATTTTTTTTACTACATTTTCATTACCAATCCGTTACTGAATAGTAATGAAAAGAAATTGTTACTATTAGCAACTGAATAGTAACGTGTTAGTAACGGAGCACGTATAGCCACATAATTAGTAATGGAAACATTTTTGTTGCTACTTTCTCATTACCAACTCATTGCTAAATAGTAACGGAAACCATTTGTTACTATTACCAACGTACCTTTTTGTTACTAATTTGTTGAAGAACAAAAAATTTTATAATTCGATATGTAGAGTATAAATGACATATATGAAATAATATATAATAAAAGTTTAATTAATAAAAAGCTCCAATGTCTGAAAAAGAAAATTTGATATGTTTGAATTAGCAAAATTACTAGAGAACATCTTTATATAAATTATGGGGTAATATATTAACAAAGAGACATGGCAGCCTAGTGGTTGGGGCTTTACTCTCCAACCGCACAACTTGAGTTTGAATCTTCACAAGAGCACTATGGGTAATTAATTTTTGTGGGTTGGGTTGGGTTGGTTTGGTTGGGCGGGTCGGGGTTAAACAAATATATATATATATTTTTTTAAAACAAAATTTTAGTCCACAACTAGTAATGGTCTAATACATTGCTAATTACCAACAAAAAGTTCCGTTACTAATTAATAACAGAATATTCCGTTACTAATTAGTAACAGAAAGTTCCGTTACTAATTAGAAACGGAATATAAATTCTATTTCTAAATTTGCCACGATCGAATTGGTAATGAATTTTGTAACAACATTTTTCCGTTACTAATAGCGGTTAGTAACGAAATTGACCCTATTATTAACAGAAATTTTCGTTCCTAACAGCACCTTTCTTGTAGTGCTGGTGTTTATTATTAAATAAAAATGCACACGAATGTCCGGTGTGAAACAGCATATTGGAGCCTTCAAAAAGTGTCAACAATCTTCTCTGTATATAGAAATGGAGCAAGCGCAAAATGTTATCTTTCTAGAAAGGTGTCTGATCGCCATCATTTTGGACTTTTCCTCTATTGCTGCTTGCTTTATACAAAGAATTAAATAAATTAAATTAATTAATGATGATTACAAAAGAAACATTTGTGACATTAATTTGTTATATATGTAATACAATGAAAAATATCTAGAACCAACAGGAGGCCCCGATCGACTTTTAAGATGCATTTGAAAATGGTCCTCTTTTTCCTATTGAAACCACTTGATTTAAAAGTTTAACATGTTAAATTGGATCATATTATATTATTTATTATATCTTAAATACGTTCCTCATATGTAGGTGGTATTTTGATTTTTATTATTTTCCCACATCAAAGCCTAATGTGAGTGTATATATCATTTAAAGGGGTGGTGCGAGTGGAAATTACAACTGACGCCTTGCGTTTTCTGGTACCACATTGGAACAGTTTGATCAAAACTTAAGTTAGATCGGACTTTTTATAATATATCTTCAACGTTTTTGAAGATATTCCCTGCTTTCTAACCGTAGATACATTCATTTATTTTGGTTGGGTTTTTTTTGGGGGGGGGGGGTGTTAGCTGGCCTATCGTAGAAATTTTTTTTTCTTTTAAAACCAAAAACTTTTTTCACTTTAAAATAAAATTTGTAGTCAAATATATCAAATCTACATATTTTTTGAAATCTACCTGTACTACATAAATTTTCGCAATCTGATCTCACAAAATATATTTTCATTTTGAAATAGAAATAGCGAGATTGCTATATATAATGACAAACAAAAATTTTAACAAAACTGACACATGACAACATCATAATTTTCAACATATCACATTACTATATGTCTATTTTGTCTCACTTTTTGTCTTTTATTTTATCCAGCTATAATTATTCATATATATTTATATACATGTGCAGTTTTTGACAAGATCACTTCTCGTTTGTGTATGGACTTTGCAGTTAAAGAATTTTGAGTCATTTTTCTTTAGTTTAATCATTTCGTCATGTCGTTTTCATGCACTAGTACTTTTTTCCCTTTCTTATCTTTCCATTTCAACGCTATCTTATATATAAACTCCCAAGAAATCAGAACATGCCAGACCCCATAAATTTTTCTCCATCAAAACTACTTTTTTCGTAAAATGGTTGATTCTGCATATCTTCAAGATCGAGAGACAGCAACTGAAGAATTAGATGAAGCAATTTCCCTTTGTGATTTTCCTCTAAACGATGATGAAAATGATCAGATGTTTGAAGATTCATCGAAGAGGCATGATACAGAATCATCATCGTCCCCTTTCTTCGAATTTTTCAGTGATATAAGCTCAGATCAGATGTCCCATGCAGAGGAAATTATTTCTTGTGGTAAACTTTTGCCCTACAAGATCCAACCTGTTTCTGTTGTAGAAGATGCTCAGACTGTCCCTACAAGGACGTCCGGTAAAATTGGAATGATACACAGAAGATCACTAACATGGTCGCTGAACGATCATGAGATAGTGAGATCAAACGGTGCAAGCACGCCTCTATTTCAGAGCGGTAGAATTCTAGGGTTTAGGCCCTTTAGGCCATCAAAGCCAAGGTGGTATATTTTCTTGTTTGGGATTGTAAAATTTCCACCTGAAATGGATTTCAGGTGTGAAAAATCGGCAGGCCCGACTCAATGTCGGCAGTGCTGTCCCGCCGATAGATGCTGGAGGGAGGGCTCCGGTAAGCCGGAGAGATCGGAGAAATTCATGGGCACATGTTTTGCTAAGGGTGTTGAGTTGCAAGAACCATGCAAATGTGTCTGTCAAGGCATCAATTGGTTTCGTGCCAAGAAGATTGTAATTGTAGAACACCATTCATATATATCATCAAAATTTTTAAATTATATAAATAATATCTACTTTATAAATGTTATCTTTGATATACCCACTTACAAGTTAGCATTCTGCATACATCTACCATGTAAAACTATACTCGCGACCATTTATAAATGAAGTTTTATTTTTTATAAATGTATTTAAAATTTAAAATTTGTATACGTGGCGTCACCTATCATATAGCCGTGTGAATTTATTTACTAGACCCATGTGAATGCGTATATAATCTTTAAAATGTGGCTTAATTAGCCATTGATATGTACGCAAAATTTAAAATGCAAATACATTTTATAAATGGTTGCCAACTGCTAAGGATATACTCTGAAGTAACTTATTTTATAGTTTATAATATAATAATTATCATAGCAATTCTAAAATTTTGAGCTCTATGGTAACAAACAATTGAAAATTTACTCATGATGTTAATTGCTATTATTTTTAATGTAGCAGTATCTCAAGAAAATCAACCAAAAACATTATCCTTATAGTGAAACTATACCTTGAAGAGTAAGTGTGCGGTGTTCTATATGCTCCTTTTTGTCTTGTATGATGGGGGTGGGATCTACTAAACTAAATCAAAAAAAGATCAAGAGGGCCATTTGATTTATTCATATCCATGCAGCCGGTAAATAAAACGTAATTTTACATGAGCAGTAGATATAATTTTATCCCAACCCATATGTTATCTTCCTTAACATATATATTGTTTGCACAACGGCCATGTATACTAGTTAAATTGTCTCGACAAAAAATTTATATTGTTAAAAAGCAATTAGTGGATCTTGCCATTTTATTCATCGTGAAGGATATCAACCAGGTGCGGTCAACGAGCTTACCTCCTATAATATACTATTCAAGGTTCTATTCTATAAACGAGCATGTTTAATGATCGGGTAAAACCCAAATTTGAGTATACATTGTTCATGCTATAAGTTTGGTCTCGCATTTCTTCCACATTTTCTTGCTCCCCTTGTTTGCGTGCAAGTTAATAAATAAATAAATAATTCTAGCCATTATGATTTTTTCAAAGAAATAAAAAAATAAAAATAAAAATAAAACGTTGATACATGTGGTTAGTGACTAATTAATAGATAGACTAATTATTTATATGTCAATTTTAGTGGCTGCGAGTGAAAGGTCGCATGCCCAACTAATTAATCAATCAAAAAATAGATGCATTATTATATACTAATTGGTGGGTCTACAAATCCACCACTCATGCACGTAAAAAGGCTTAGTGATCCGACATCAAAAGATTTGTAATCTATCTGGATTTGCTTTAATGTTTTTTGGTTCATATTTGTCTTTGAATATATGTCAAAACATTGACAATTTTTGGTTATAAACAATATTTTAAAGAGAGTGGGTCTGTAAACCAAAAAGATTGAAGAGAGATTAGATTTATCTTTTCAAACATTGTGCATTAATTATTAATATAGTTGCCAGTAAAATGTCGCCTTCGAAAGTGGAGGGTGAGCTATCTTCTAGAGAGGGCATTTGTCCTCATTTGGAATTTAGTCTTTTCTTCTTCTTCTTTTTTTTTTTTTTTAATTTTTCATTCTTTGTATTGAATTTTTACAACTACCTACCACTATTTGTTAACAATGATCGCTTTAATTTCACGCTCTATGCTTAAAAGATTTTGGTAAGGGGAGTCACCTGCAGAGTTGACATTGAGAATTTGGGGCACATCTCGGGCGACAAAATCAAATTTTTTCTATAATGCCAAAATATTTAATAACTAGAATTTTAAACACCCGAAAAAGAAAAGAGAAAGAGAGAAGGATAAAAAAAATATATCTCTACAATATTAAGAGTTTAAAACCCTATATCACACCATTTGCATGCTCTGAGGGCCGCCTTTGGTCATGAGATTCACCCAACAGTCTAACTTGGACGTGGGCTTACCGCACTATTAGCATCCTCATCACCCCTGGTACCATCTTTTAGATAAATGAAAAATTAAAATCTAGGTACATGGTGTTGACTGATTGATACTGATTGTATTTTTGTTTTTTGGGAATATATGTTAGGAGCTTTTGTGATAGAGGAATCTTTTTTTCTTTTCTTTTTTTTTTTCTTTTTAAAGGATGATAGTACATAAACTTGAATGGAAGGTTGTTATCAAATTGTACATTGTACTAAACTATTCCTCCTTGGCGAGAAGAATACACAAGAAATAAAATTATTCTCCAAATTTCTCTCGACATGGTATCAGGACCTAACTCAAAATTCTCAAACAAACTTAATCCTTGCCGCAACCTTAATTTATGAAGAAAAAGGAAGAAAGTTCTCCTTTCAGAAAGTTGACCTTGGGACAAGTTCTACCGCAGTTGAAATTTGAAATAAGGAAAATTGTTTATATGATTTTCTTACATCCAAGCAATTCACGAAGTAGTAAAAGACAACTTGAGTTGGTGTCATTGTGGCGGAATTCAGCAAGCAAAGAATTCAAATGTAAGCAGGGGTGGAACCAGTGGAGGTTTCGCTTGGTCCCTGGCTAGGCCCAAATTTAAAGACAAAAAAAAAAAAAAAAGATCTGTCTGTTTTGGTAGGGGAAAAAATTGGTCTGGCTCGGTCCGACTAGGGGTAGTCCGGCGTGCTGGCTCCGCCCCTGAATGTAAGTAATTAATTTTTCATTTTCAAGAGAAAAAAATGCCTTTCCCACTCATGATTCTAATTTCAGAACAATTATTTGAAAATCTCCTAGCAATATTTAATGCACAAAGCATTTCAGCATTTTATAAGAAACAAGTATCTGTCCTAAAATTTTACTAGAAAGCATTGAATTTTTATAGAATGTTATAAAATCCCATATGAAGCAAAGGTATAATAAATTTTAAATTTTAAAAGTAGTAAGAATTTTCCCATCACAAGCTATGGATGGTTGATAGGCCTTCGCAATTTCCTCGGTATTCCTTACAAAAATTGATGAGGATTCTAATTAATGTTGAACAATCTTCCAATTTTCATAAACCGAATTGAAATTGGCTTTTTTTTTTTTCGATCCCTAATCTCTTTTTCTTATTCTCTTACTCTATTCCTAGCTTATCTTATATATTTTATTAACACATAGTTCCATATATGTGACAAATCTATCATTTCCTCCAAATTCTTTGACATATCCTGACTTTTCCTCTTTAAGCATATATAATGTTGTCCAAAAAATTTTCAGCAGCTCCCATCTCAATTCTCTCACAAGACAAAGTTGAATCAAGAATAATTTAATAACCTTTCCTGTTGGATTAAGCTTTAGCTCGTGTTCTTTAATGAAAATAGTTATATATATATACTACATGGCTTCACTTTTAACATTTATTTCGGGCACGGTATATAAACTTCCCATATTGAAAATCTTCTTTTATATTTCCGTGATAAAAACTCTATAAACACCTTGATGCGTGTTCAAATTGCACCAATAAGAGATTGGTTGGTCTTGGCGGAGAGATTGGTCGTTCTTGCACTCGGGTTGCACTTGTCAGCATCAGTTGTTCATGTACTCGGTTCACCAATTAAAGATTGGTTGGCCTAACGCTAGCCGATATGCCAATTAGAGGCTGGTTGGTCTTACACTAGACGTGTGCTTGGATTGCGCCAGAAGTTGGTTGGTAGTGCGCAAGAGGGTGGTTGGTTGCGCGCCTTTTGTTGCACTCATAGTGCTTGGTTGTTCTCCATGGTTGTTTGTTGTGGCCTTTTTATAAGGCGAGAATGGGCTAAGATCTCGAAGATTGTTGTTGAGAAGAAGTCAACGACCGAGGTGGACTAGAAGTGTGTTTCTAGGAGTTTGTCTTTTGGTTGGTCTCACACCGCACGACCACTCTAAGTGAGGTTGGTAAGAGTGTCTTGAAAAATACAAAGGTTTTGTACACACTTTTTAAAAATTGAGGTGCATGATGGCCTTTTTTGAAAAAACAGCTGTTTCAATTATTTTTACAACACAACAATCACAATTTGCCTAAACACGAGTCACACAGAAAACAACTCGTCAAAACTCCGAGTCACACAAAAAACAACTCGTCAAAACACCGAGTCACACCAAAACAACTCGTCAAAACATCGAGTTACACTAAAAACAACTCAAATCAAGCACGGCTCTAAAACACTGACTTACAACAACAACTCGCCTAAACATCTTGTCAAATCAAACACAACTCACCAAAACACCGAGTCACACCAAAACAAAACAACTTGCCAAAACAATAAGACACACTAAAACAACTCGCCAAAACACTGAGTCACATCAAAAACAACTTGTCAAAACATCGACTTCCGATCTACAAAAACAACTCGCCAAAACACCGAATCAAATCAAACACAACTCTAAAACACCGAATCACAACAAAAATAACTCGCTAAAACACTAAATCAAATCAAACACAACTCTAAAATATCGAGTCACAATAAAAACAATTCACTAAAATATCGAGACACAACAAAAACAACTCGCCAAAAAATATAGTCACAACAACACAACAACTCATCGGAACACATACAAGAAGTCTTCCGATCTAACCACAACAAAACATCACAACAATTACACTACACCACCAACCACCCACTACCACCACCGCCGGTTACAACAACACCACCACAACTCATCAAAAATACTACAACTCGCCAAAATGACTACCACAAAACATCACAGTCACTACATACTAATGTGAAATCAAATTTCTGACCTAAATTGTGGCTTATCACAACACAATCAATAAAAAGACAAAACAAGCAATTGAATTATTATCGGTTATCACTTATCACGACACAATCACAGAACCCAAATCGAACTCATAGTCAAACTATCCAATCTAAAAAATTTCCCAAACACTGAATTCATCTAATCTGAAAAACAACATCATATTTTTAATTACTCCTATGCAAATTAAGGTTTTGAAATCCTTATTCATCGAATTTGAAAATTTTTTGCCGTTGATAAATCGGACCGCATACTGGGAATGAGAGATCAAAGGTGAGGTGAAAGGGATCGATCGATGTGTTGTAAACAGGTCACAAAGGATCGAAGAGACGACATCCAAGGAATCATTCACCGAGGCGGCGACTCAGACAGCGATCAATTGTGGTCGTATTCCCCAGATCAGATGCTGGCGGGAGTTGGGGGGAGGGAGAGAACAGGGGAGAGAATGAATGGGTTGGGGGGGAGAGAGGGAGGTTTCACACTTGAGTTTTCAAAAGTGAGCAATTGGTCCCTGAGTTTTAAAAGTGGCTAATGCAAATACATGATTTCTCTAATTATCCTAGGTTGGTATCACTTGTCCCGCGAACAAAAGCCAATTCGAGTCGTTGATCAGATCCTCTTTGTTTCCACTTCTAATAAGGATGGTCTTGCAACCTGATAAGATTGAATTGTTCTTACTGCATGATGAGGTTGGTCTCATAACCTAATAAGGTTGGTCTTGTGACCTGATAAGGCCAGATTTTTTTTACAACCTGATAAGGGTGGTTAGTTGGTCTTATGACATGATAAGGTCGGCCTGATTATTTCTGCGACATCATAAGGTTGGTCTTGCAACCTCATAAGGTTGGTTAATTGATCTTACAACCTAATAAGGTCAGCCTAATTATTTTTGCAACCTGTTAAGGTTGGTTGTTTGGTCTTACAACCTGATAAGGTCTGCCTGATTATTTTTTCAACCTAATAAGGTTCGTCTTACAACTTGATAAGGTTGGTTACTTGGTCTTACGACCTGATAAGGTCGGCCTGATTATTTTTGCAACCTAATAAGGTTGGTTGTTTGGTCTTACAATATGATAAGGTCGGCATGCTTATTTTTGCAACCTGATAAGGTTGTTTGCTTGGTCTTTCAACCTGATAAGGTCAGATTTGTTCTTTCAACCTAATAAAGATGGTTGTCCCTACGACCTGATAAGGTCGGTTTTGTTCCCTCAACCTGATAAGGTTGGCTGTTCGTACGACCTGCTAAGGTTGGTTCTGTTCCCTCAACCTGATAAGGTTGGTTGTCCTTACGACCTAATAAAGTCGGTTTTGTTCCTCCAGCCTGATAAGGTTGGTGTTTTTATGAAGATATCTTATTGGCCTGTTTCTGTCCACTAGTTGTTAACTTCTCTAATTTTGAAGAGGCGATTTCCCCGTAGGCTACATTGTAGTCCTGTTCGACGACATTCTTCACTTCCTCTAAGGCGACGTTGCACTTGATGCCTCCAACTCTGCATGTTTTGCTTTGTCGTCTCTAATCATTAGGAATCGTCGTGTGTAGTTCTCCACGTCAAGCTTGAATTCAGCCAAGAAGGTCCCCAGTTGGTCATTGGCGAGGCAGCTCTTCAATTAGGAGGCTAGCTCGTCCACAATCCAGATCAATATCTCCAAGAGGGGGAATGAATCACCACCTTCCAGACACGGTAAATCATCATCCCACTCATCGTATGAAGTTTTCTTATCTCTCACCTCCCACCACTAGAAAATGAGGGAACACTAAGGAAAATTTCTGTTGGTGATGGTAGGATTTTAGTTGGAAAACGCGGTTAGTAACAAACTTTTTCCGTTGGAAAATTCTGTTGGTAAAACTCTCATGACTAAAATTACCAACAGAATTTGTCTCGTTGGTAGTTTTCCAACGGATTGCCAACAACTTTCTCTGTTTGAAAATTACAAACCAAATTACACAACAACGAAATTTCCAACAATCTCTTATGTTAGAGATTACCAACTACTTCAATTCTGTCGTAGATTATTAACGAACTATCATTACTATTTCCGTTGGTAATTCCAACTACAAATTTAAAAAAAAAAAAAAACTACATTATTATATAATTATAGATAATGAAACTAAAACCATTTTGTGCTCAATCAACTAAAATTGCAAGTAGGTCTGCCAAAAAAAAAAAAATTTTATTGAATTGAATTCAAATGTCGTAAGTACATACATCAAATTAATAAATCACTTAAAATAAATCAAACTAAATCTATTGCGACTATTTGCTTCATCAAATTAATAAATCACTTAAAATAAATCAAACTAAATCTATTGCGACTATTTGCTTCCATCTAATGTCCAAATGAATGATGATTCCACTGCAGTTAGACTCTCCTCATCCCCCATCTTCAAATATGCCTGGAATTATTTCATCATATGCGGTGGTTTATTATATAAAAAACCAAATTCAAACTAATAAATAGAATTATTCTTCAATAAATTGCACGTTGGATATTTCACCAATAAAAAATAAGTGAAATTTGATCTTTTTCTCCCTTAGGTAATCTGAAATTTATAAGAACTCACAAAATGCAAAGCCAATTTAATTAAAAGACTGGCAATAGGTACCTCATGGCCAATTTTCACCATGTTGGTTCCTTCATCATAACCAATTCCAACCCTGTCAATAAAGTAACACATTGTTTTGAGTTGCTTCACAAAACTGAATCTAGGCAAGGCAAGCAAACATTAAAGTTTTTGCATTATGCAATTCTCAATTTTCTTACAATTATGAACATCTTGTAAAAGGAAATATCTGATCAAATTACACCAGGAAATATCTTCAAGAATAAATCATACTAGAAAGGCAGAAACTATAGAAAGAAATTAACCAACAAATATGTTTATGCAATATATAAAGGAAGATAAAGACAGATTTTAAATTGTCAATTTTACCATAGATGTTATATAATTTAACTTAACAAATTGATTCTGTTAGTAGCTGCAACTATGATGTAATGTTGCTTCATGTGTTGTACATATTTCATACAAGATTAATGCAAGGAATAGAGCTGCCACAACAACCTTAGATGAGACCAATCACATCAAACAAACCTCTGAACCCCAACCAATGCCCCCCAATTTGCTTGATACCCTTGAATGCATCAGGAAGCTGCTTGAACAATAAAACAAAAATGAAGACAAGCCACTTATATTGTCAGAAGAATAACCTTTCCAAGTGTTAGTAATATGCTATCAGTCTACTTTAACTGACAGGAATAGTCAAACCAGCTACTTTACATTCTTCAACAGTCAAAGACAACATTACTATGTTAAATAAACTCTGTAATGCTATGCTATAAAATTTTAACAATTAGTTTGCCATCCTGCAACTTTAGTTCAAGACCACATTAATTAAAATTTATAAAACAACGAGGAAGAGTCATGACCGATAAGAAATGTAAATATAAAAATAAGTCAACAGCTGAGGACCACAACATGTTCCATTCTTTTTCTAACTAAAACTTAAATATCACAAGGAACATAATAACCAAGGTGAGAGAAAAGGGGACATTTCAACCCTCTTCCACCCTCCAGCAGAAACAGGAAAAAGAAACAAAGAAAACAAACCAGTCCAAAATAGAAAAGGCCAGAAAATACAACAAAAAGCACAACCCAGGAGCAAAACAACCCGATGCTGAGGAGGGGGAACTTCAATGCCCACAGAGAAAAATCAGGTAGATAACAAGAATTGTTTGTCATGCTCCCTAACCAACAGAGAAAAATCAAACCTTAACTTAATACAACAATATTGCCAACAATAAACCTATGCTTTCATCCATTAATATGATTCTTAAAAATTTGAACATGGAAGAAAGAACGAGCATGATCAGTTATGATCAGGTACAAACACAAAAATCCTCTGCTGTGTCTATGAACTATAATACTGGAAACCATCTATATCTTTCCAAAAGCATCAGATCTACAGGTCTTCAGCTGGAGCCTGAAGGCAGCATTCTTTGGATGGGAGCACAGAATACTCATAAAGTGTAATACATATGTAGACATTAATCTTCAAGTAATTCCCATAAAGTGTTAATAAGGTTATTTTACTGTCATGCATATCTCAAAGTGTGTAACAACTAACATCCATAAGACACATACTACTAATAATAATAATAATTATTATTATTGTTATTATAATAACTAATATATTTATCAGAAGCAAAAACAGTTTTACTGAACTAACCAAAAGATCCCAACGGAGGAAACTGCGGCGGCAACTGCTATAGGAACACTCTCCCCATCCTCCCCAACATATTTTACCTGAAATCAACAATTTAAGTAGCAAATACCTGTTACCACATTGTTACTCTGCTATACGAAAAGCAATAAAATGCTTCAATGCTCATCAAATAGTCGGAAATGGCACATCAAGCATCTTCTAAGTTGCATTTAAGACAAACAAGCAAAATACAATTTTCTTCAAATATGTTATTTGAATAATAACAGTTTAAGAGAGAGGACAGACCAAATAGCATGGCCTTTTGTGGCTACTTGCTCTAGGAGAGAGGATGCCGCGAAATTCACAGGGTTAAATGACCCTGATAAGAAAAAAAATAATATACATCTCATCATCACAGAAGCATTAAGTATTGCTATAATTCATCAAGTATTGCTAGCACATGGAGGATAGTTCTATTCTTTATAATAATTAATGACTTCTAAGATTTTATCACATTACTCAGTATGTTATATTATCTTCTCTGAGTTGATATGAATTAGCGGCCCCACACCTCCCAAAATCAAAAATCACACAATCCAACAAACAAACAATCATATATGTACATAAAAAACAAAATAGAAAAAAAAAAAAAAAAAACAGACTTACAAATTCAACAGCTACTTTACATTCTTCAACCGTCAAAGACAACATTACTACATTACTATGTTAAATAAACTCTATAATGCTATACTATAAAATCATACTAACTAGTTTGCCATCCTGCAACTTTAGTTCAAGACCACATTTATTAAAATTTATAAAACTAGGAAGAGTCATGACTGATAAGAAATGTAAATGTAAAAATAAGCCAACAGCTGCACAACCTGTTCCATTCTTTTTCTAACTATAATTTTTTTAATTAGTTTAAATGGAGAAAACAACCTGATTGGCTGCCCAGACGACTGCCGCTGCTTCGACGCCTGGACGGCTGCTGCTTGACGTCCTTCCCAAAAAAAAAAAGAAAAAAGGCCTTGTTTAGAAGGGGGGACAAGCAGAGGTAGGATTTGGGGGTTAGGGCAAAAGGTAACTGGGGAGGGGGGGATCTTACCGAGAAAGGGGGAGAACACCTTTCTCCAAATTACTCGAGAAATACTTACTGGAATTGGTGTGGCCTAGACATCAGACGGCCGAGGGGACGGGAAGAAGCTGTGGGTTGAGGGGAGAAATCCCAAGATCCGATTTCGAGTGAGAGAGAGAGATGGATGGGGGTATTAACTCCGGCGCCGGCGACGCGATGTGCTTCTGCTGGTCAAGGATCGAAGGGTTTGCTGCCCGGTGCGGAGAGGGGGGGGGGGGGTTGGAATTGGAGACATTGGTTTTGGGGCTTCCAAGCAGGGGGGTTCGAATCTGGGTTCCAGAACGGGGGAAGTAGGGGGTTTTTTATTTACATGGTGGGAGATTGAAAAATTTTTGAGGTATCATTACTAACAAAATTACCAACTAAAAAATATATGGGAGAATTTATAATTATTTCTATATTTGATTTTATTAATTATACCAACAGATTTCTAACGGAATTTTTTTGGTAAGTAATTCTGTTGATAATTTAAATATTTTATATAAATAATAATTAATAAAAATATATTCAACATCAATTAGTAATCTATTAGTAATTCGTTGGAAGTAGCAACAGAAAACCTGACGTTGGTAATTTCCCGTTAGTGTTTGCACATTTTCTTGTGCCTACCGAGATCTACACCATTGCCTACACTCTTTCCCTCACGACGCTCTTCCGATCTAGAGGAATCGACAATGGCTTTCCTGTCGGTTTTCCACAGACGTTGCCAATTGATGCGTGCTCAAATTGCACCAATAAGAGATTGGTTAGTCTTGGCGAAGAGATTGGTCGTTCTTGCACTCGGCTTGCACTTGTCAGGGTCAGTCATTCATGCTCTCGGTTCGCCCATTAAAGATTGGTTGGTCTTACGCTAGCCGATACGCCAATTAGAGGTTGATTGTTCTTGCACTAGATATGTGCTTGGATTGCGCCAGAGGTCGGTTAGTCGCTCGCCAGAGGGTGGTTGGTCGCGCGCCTTTGGTTGGTTGGTCGCGCACCAAAGGGTGGTTGGTCGTGTACCTTTGTTTGGTTGGTCGCGTGCCTTCGTTTGCACTCATAGTGCTTGGTTGTTCTTCATGGTTGTCTGTTGTGGCCCTTTTATAAGGTGAGGATGGGCTATGATCTCGAAGATTGTTATTGAGAATGAGTCAACGACCGAGGTGGACTAAAAGTGTGCTTCTTGGAGTTTGTCTTTTGGTTGGTCTCAATAGCACGACCACTCTAAGTGAGGTTGGTATCACACCTATAATTCATATCAAAGCTCATTCCAGCCGAGTGGTGCCAAGAAAGTTCTTTATGGGTTCCTTAGTTTGGAAACTAATTGTATCAATGCAATAAATTTAAATACTAACTTGACGCAGAAAAATGAGGAGAGAACAAGACTGGACATCCCCATCTTGACATTACTTGTTTTCAAATTTCCCGCTTTAAATTAGATTTTTATGGAAAATACTTACACAACGTTTCCAAAACTGTGAAAGCTTAGAAAGATACTTGCCCAGTTGAGATGTGATATAATTGCATCACTAAATCTAAGGTCATGATCTAATAGATCGTTGTATCGAGTAATTGGATCACAGTTCCACTATATGATGGAAATAATCTAATTTATGGGCATTGTTTCTATTCAGTTCGAACTATCTAAGGGGTATATTGGGTATCAAAATTTGTATATTTATGGTTCAAGAATAAGAAACCTTTACTTGTCTTTCCCTTCTATCCATTGATAAAACATGTAATGCACAGGTCACAAAGGTTGCTTGTAATGTAGAAAATTATATAGTGCAGAAAAGTAAAAGAACAACATGTTAAGTTTTGGGTTTAAAACCCAAGAGGTTCGGTGGCCAACTCTAATTAACGCCTATTCTCCCTTTAAGCGTCCACAAAAGAAATCTCTCGATTCTACTAGAAACACCCAAAGACGGCAACCAAGGGTTTACAAGATTATAGAGACTTAACCAAGAACCTCACTACAAACGCTAATCTGAAAATCAAATGTAATCACAAAATATTACCAAAATAACTCACCTAGGATTTCTTCAATAAAAAAAAAAAAAAGAAGGGAAATCACCAAGGATTACAACAAAAACCAGCCCTAACTACAATTTGGAGAGAAAGCACCAAGACTAACTTTCAAAGATACAAAGGACAGAAAATCAGTGATTTCAGAGAGAAAATAGAGAGAACTCCTAAAGGGAAAATAGATGTGAACCCTAAAAACTACTCTTCTGAATAAATAGGAGAGAGAGAAATAGAGGTATATATATAGCATCCCAAAAGACAACCTCAATCATACTATGGATGTGGAGACACGTCTCTAAATGAAGGCAATCCGAAACTCATGAGAAAAGCGTGTAAGTGGGATGCGGCTTGTGGAAGCAACTCTTCAATCTTTACCTCAAGCATCTCCTAAGTGGAATCAAACATCAACCTTAAGTTATCTTTGCTTGGTGTACCTACAAAAGAAATGAGAAAGTGTTAATAGATCTAAACTTACCCAATGGAATGATTTTTGTACCTATATATATATGTGTTAGAAGGATTTGCTTGAGTAGGAATTTTAGCAATATCAGAACACCTTTAGAAATAATATCCCTTATGAAATGAGATTTAACATCTATATGTGTTTTGACATGTCATTAGACATTGGATTTTTGCTCAAATGAATTGACATTGGTTATCAGAAAATATAACAGTATTTTCATCTTCAAAACCAAATTTTTTTAATAAACCATGTTACACGTCGGTTCTTGTAGTAAACGACGCCTATACAAGACACGGTGGCAATTTTGAAATTAAACTTCAAAGCAAACACGTCGGTTCCTCTTAAGAACCGACGTGTAAAGTATGTTCAAATCATAGGCGTCGGTTGTAAATTTACAACCGACGCCTATACTAAATAAAAGGTGTCGGTTCTCTTAAGGAACCGACGCCTATTATTAATAATAGGCGTCGGTTCCTTAAGAGAACCGACGCCAATGTGTTATAACCCTTATATTTCTTATCATTACGTGAATATTTGTTCATCGCCGCCAAAAAATTTCTGCCCATTTAGCGATTCATTTCTGCCGAAGTACTTCTTGCTTCCAAATCCCATTGATCTCCCTCCGGTCACTTCCACCCGAAGGCGGTACCTTATTGAGAGGCGGCAACTGGCGGTCGACGGCGGTGGGAGGCGTTCGCGGCTTGGTGCGGTGGTGTTGTATTTTCGCCATTTCGAACTTCTATCCGATTTTTGTGGTTTATCATCCATTTTTTTTGTAGCATTTTGAAGGTAAATATTCTCTTTTTGTAATTTAATTTGCAATGTTGTGAGTATTTTTTTACAATTTGAGGAATAAATTTTTTTAGTTTGTATATATTTAGTAAATATAGATTTGTTGATTTTTGTGGATTTTTTGAATTTCTGGGACATTATTTATTGAATATGTGTTGACATTGTTGTTGGTTCACATGATTTAGTTAGATTGTATGAATTTTTAGGGTTTTATAGAGGTGGAAATTGTTGCACACCATATATTCGATAAAATGCCTAATAAATATAAACTATTGAAATTCATGCATTGATTAAGTATTATTATTATTAAATTATATAATGTAGATAACATGTTATATATTTACATAATGTAAATAACATGTAATTACATAATGTAAATATAGATAAATAAATTAAGAAAATTACATAATATAAAAATTCTTTGATTTGGTTTATTATGTAAATAACATGTAATTAAGTGGATGAATTACTTTAAAAAATCAAATAAAGAAAAATTATTTTTTAAAATTTATGATACAAATGATCAATGCGTAATTAACAAATAATATTGAGTTTCAAATAAATGATGAAAATCAAATAATACAAAAATTCCAAAATAGAGAACGCTATAAAAATAAGCTTTGAATTAACATACTAAATAATTTAAGAAACTCGAATAATGAAAAAAAAATTCATTATAATTCTAAGCTTGTTTTATTTGGTAAATATGAATTTTATTGGTTCTAGTGGATGTATGTAACATGGTAGAACTAAATATGTAAGCAACATAATAAATATATAATTTAAGAAAATCAAATTGTGAAAATTTGCTTGATTAATTTTGTGATGCAAATGAATAAGTAAAAACAAACAATATTGATGTACAAATAAATATTGAAAATAAATAACTCCTGTATTGGTCATCTCAATAGGTCGTGAGATATATATGGATCGTAGTTGGATGTATGGAAGTCGTACTTCATTAGAATATTTAAATGGGGTTGAAGAGTTTGTAAAGTTTGCCGATGATAAAAGAAAAAGGAAACGGGAAGTATTGATAGTTTGTCCATGCCACGATTGTAAGAATCTGAAAAAACATCGTAGCTATATGGAAGTGAAGAACCATTTGATTAGGAGTGGTTTTAAGGAAGGTTATACGCGGTGGTTTTGGCATGGTGAGAGTTTGGTACATAAGGCGAGCACTGGTGACAATGAGGGTGCTGAGGAGGAGAATACTGTAAACAAGAGTGATGAGTTTAATGTGAGTAGAAAAGATGACGTTATCCAGAATGATCAGATAGATGAAATGATGCGTGACTTACAAGATGATTTTATAGAGACTCCTTACATTTTCGACGGCATGTTTATCAATGCTGAAAAGCCTTTATTTCCCAGATGTAGTAAGTTTACAAAGTTATCTGTCATACTCAAATTGTATAACTTGAAAGCAAAAAATGGGTGGAGTGACAAGAGTTTTACGGGGTTATTGGAACTTCTAAGAGACATGCTTCTCGAGACAACGAGCTTACTAACTCGACCTACGAAGCAAAAAAATTGTTATTCCATTGGGTATGGAAATTGAGAGGATTCATGCATGTTCAAATGATTGTGTCTTGTACCGGCATGAGTACAAGGACTTGCATGTGGGTCCAAAGTGTGGGGCGTCGCGGTATAAGAGAAAGGACAACAATGATAAAAGTGAGAAGAAAGGATGCCCGTAATACCTAGATTCAAGCGCTTGTATGCGAATGTAAAGGAACATTAACAGGATGTTTCTTGAATTCAGTGGAGAAGATACAAATCTTAGGCTTGGTCTATGTACAGATAGAATGAACCTATATGGTAATATGAGCAGTCGACATAGTACTTGGCCAATGCTTTTGGTATGTTACAATCTCCCTTCTTGGTTGTGTATGAAGCGGAAGTATATCATGTCGTCATTGTTGATTTCGGGGCCTAAACAGTCAGGTAACGATATAGATGTGTATCTTACACCACTCATTGACGATTTGAAGAAATTGTGGAACGAAGGTGTTTCAGTGTTTGATGTATATGACCAGAAGCATTTCACATTGCGGGCCATGATCTTTTGCACCATAAATGACT
>CAVNYN010285095.1:0-24938 GCA_963692815.1 Nyctanthes arbor-tristis | reverse complement strand
GATATGTAATTACCTTTTATGAGCCTGATCAACTTGTAATTGTGTTAGTGAATTCGTGAGGAAACCGAGAGGTAAGTCACCAATTTAGCACTTCAATAGGAAACATAAATTGCATAGAAGATAGAGATATACTTTTATGATTTGTGTGACCACAAAAATGGTTTTTTGTTAATTAATGCACTCAACTAGGTTGAAATTCACATAGAGATATAGTGGGTTTACTTGGTTGGGTAGACTTGAATTTGCTCGAGAGAGGTTTTCAATTAAACTTGTGAAACTGGTTGTGAGCACGTGATGGTGAATTGTCATGAGTGGGATTGCATAATTAGAACGTCTGTTTATTGTGGATTCGTGAGTCTCAACGCTTTCATTTATATATTTTCTAGTCCATTAATTTGAGTTCCTTCCTAGATTAAAAAAGATAAAGTATTTAATTTTTAGTTTAAACAACATTATTATTCTTTTACAAACTTTTAATTTTCTTATTCAACTGGTGTGAAATTAACTCAAGTGAAATAGGTGACAACTTTCCCTGTGGGATCGATATTCGGGACTCTTCTAGTCCTATACTACTTGAACGATATCGTGCACTTGCGATTTCGCCTGTCAATAGCCTTATTCATTCTTGATCCTTCCCTCACAAAACAGGCAGGAGAACACCCAAAAAAAAAAAAAATTTATCGAAAGATTCTTTATTCTTTTGTGGATTTCACCAGTATAAACATGTCTATACAAAATTACAGAGAACTAAGTTAAATATGCCTCTGTTTAGAGAGAGAGAGAGAGAGAGATGATAAAAGAATTAACGGGCAAGAAAAGCTATACAGGGTCGAAACCTCTACAACAAATGGTGACAACAGAGATTAATCTTCTATCCGCTGTATCTCACCCATCAAGATCCGATTGCTTGTAACTTTGAATCCTAGGAGAGCGGGATCAATTTGTCTACCCTTCTTCCCCTTCTTTTTGTTGTTTCTTGCCCCCATTGCACCGTCTGATGACTCTGAAGCTCCTGGTGCGGGTGCATTGCTTTCTTGAGGAGTCGGCTTCTTAGCATTGCTTCTAAGCATGTCACTAAAGGATGTCTCTAGTACATCAGCATCGCCACAAGAAGTCTGCCGAAACTGCATGGCCTTCTTGCCGGACGACAAATTTTCAGAACTTCCCGAATTTCCTCCGGTTTCTCCTCTCAGCCCTGAGAGCAAGAGAGAAATTATGTTGATATTTAGAACAAGATAAGAGCATCAAGGACTGGCGATAATCTACACGTTCCTCTACCCACCGCTTACCTCCCTACTGATCCTACACACATGCTACACGAGACAATCAAGTATATAGTTAACAAATAGTGACATCATGGCAACAAAAAATTTCTTTTTTATGCCGTCAAGATGTCCAAGTTTTCGTTCCAAAGAACACGCGATGAGAGTAACTATTCACGATCGACAAGCTGCTCTCTGAGGTGAGGTTCCAAACTTAACCCCCAACACCCCCAATCTCTCTCTCTCTCTCTCCCTCCCTCCCTCCCCCCCAACCCCACCACACACCTCAGGCAGAATATAAATTGGCGTCATTCATACCATCAGAAGGTACAGCATTAGGAATATTTCTTCCTCTGGTGATTGAATCTGCAGTCATCTCAGACAATCCTTTCTGAGAAGATGCAGTCCGTGAGACGGGTGGACGTCTTAACAGGATGTTTTCCGGCATTTTTGCTGTGGTAGATTGCAACCTGCGCCACGGGCAAGCAACGCCAAGTCAAAAGAAGTAAAGAGAATATAACAGAAGTCAGTGAATATATAGTAATAGCAAGAAAACTAGAATAAACATTCAGCAATATTAAGAGCTGTATGAATATAGATACAACATATTCGGTGAAGTTATTCAGCAATATTAAGAGCTGTATGAATATAGATACAACATATTCGGTAACTTCAGGCTTTCCCTAACCAGAGCAGTAAGAGCAAACAAGCTTGTTCTTACCTATCCGAAACAGCCTCCTCCGCAAAAGAATCGGCTGAATTGAACCCTGCCATAATTTATATTTAGTCACTTGCATGTAGGTGGGGGGAGACAAAATGGAAAGCAACCAGGGTAAAAAAGAAGTTACCAGTAGAGCGAAGTGAAGTACGCCGGCTAAGTACACCAACAGGCACGTTCCCACTATCTACAGCTGCCAGGCTAGCTTGAGATATTGAAGTTGGTCCCTGAATATCACCATCCTTACTAATGAATACTTGGGTGTCTCCATATTCAATAAATTTAGTTCAAAGAATAACATTATTACTACATGCTGGAGTTAGTAGTTTACCTGAAGGCCCTCACCAATGCCAGAACTGAAAGGTTCTCTAACTAATGCTCCAGATGTTGATCTTATGGTCAATCCACCTCGACCCAGGACACCGTTCATTCCATCAGCCAGTTCATCCTGAGGTAGTCGACCTGAATCAGAACCATAAGACCCAACAGTAAAGGAGTTGGCGACTTCTTGATCTGAAAGAAGACTAATAGATTGGTTTGTAGCACTTGTCCCAGAATAAAGATTGGGAGAAGGCCTTCTTTCCTGTGATATATCATTGGTTGCCTCAAATGGTTCCCTTGATTGATGGCCTGACTTACGATGTAGTAATTCCATGAGAAGCCGCTTTGAACTGTCATCATTTAATCCTGATGACATCCATAAACTATTATCTTCCATTGTATTTTTTACATCCAATTCCCTCGCGTGCCTCTCATTGTCAAGATGTAGTTGCTGAATTCTTGATTCAATCCAGTCACTGGGTAGCTGATTATGATTCTCAGACCAGTGCATCTCAGAGGCATCCAAGCGTGGAGGTTGAAACTGATTGGGAATTGAAGTTTGGTCTGAATGCTGAGAATAGACCCCTGGTGAGAATCTACCGCCTTGACCACCAGAACCATGAGCTCGGGCCATAGAATTCATAACATCTAGGTTTAAGCCAGCAGCACCTACTGGTAGTGACACTGACCGCTCAAATGACAGCATGCCACCATCATAAATTCCTCTTTGAAGTCTATCTTGCAAGGAGGCATTTCGTTCAGGGGTAAGATGGTCCTCTGCAGGTGCTCTTTGCTGCTGATAAAGATCTAACGGGTTGAACCCACCAGAGCCAGCTCGATGTGCAGTTGCAGGATTTCTCAGAAACTGGCTGGATTCGTCAACCCACCCAGGATTAACTTGCCTATGTTCTTCCGTTTCCAAACGTTGCCTGAGCCCAAGTGATAATGATCTTCCCTGCAGCTGCTCTAGCTGAAGAATCTGCTGATCTAAGGGATGAATCTGCCCATGGCTTCCACTGGATATCAGCTCCAACAAATCATTAGGATGCCTTTGATGGGGCATTTGCCCAAGTTTTGCATGAATGAGTTGCTCCACAGATGAGTCATGCCTGGGTGGAAAATGGGATCGTTGTTGGAGGTCATTGAGAAGTTGCTGCTTCAATATTGCCTGTTCAAGAGCACTGTCTGATCTAAAAGCATCCATCCGCGACTGTCCTTGCCCAGATTCCCGAATTTGGTTCTGTAGGAGCTGTTCAAGAAGCACCTGTCTGGCCTGTGATTGTTGTTGCTCTTTCAAGAACATTTGCTGTTGATGGAACTGCTGTTGCTGTAGTTGCTGTTGTTGCTGAAGCTGCAATTGCCTCTGCTGCTGCTGCTGCACCTTAAGTGCCAAAAAGTGCTCCAGATCTTGCCCTGTTTGATTGGCTAACTGTTGTGCTTGTATCACATACTGATTTGGCAATCGTTCTACTACTGCATCATCCAGCTGTGCATTATGAAGGGGCATCAAACTATGTTGATGACGCTGCTGCTGCAGTTGGTGGGACATCAGCCTGTCCTCTAAATCAAAGTGGCTATATTCTTGGTCCATGCGCTGATGAGCCCCCATGGCATCTTGAAATAATTTGGGATCAGAAAGAGCATTCCTGCCATAAACATCTGGCCATTTCTCTGCCGGATGAGTTAAATCAGCCAACGAATTAGAAGGGGCAAATCTTCCAGATGCAGGGTTTAAATGTTGGTCCTCAACACGTCCACCAACAAAAGCATTCAAGGACTGATCATTCTTAGCATAAGTACTCTCAAGCTCAGACCACAGCAGCCCAAAAGGATGCAGATTCTGATCTTTCTGATGCAGATTCTGATCTTTCTGAGTTGAGACCCTAGAGTCTGTGAGCTCAGTAGGAAAAGTCGTCTTGTTACCAAAACTGGCAGAAGTTTCACCAAACCCCCTAGATATTTTTGAAACAGGGTTGCCACTTCCAGGCCTTTCTAAAAACATAATTTCTGTTTCAGCAGGGGGGAGAAAGAAAGAGAAACAGAGATGATTAGATACAAATGCAACTTAAAGGGTCACCAAAATTAACAAATACAGACTTAAATTATCCAAACCTTCATCTCGGGCAACAGAATCATGAAATTTGCCTGGAGAATACATCATTGGTGAATTATGTTCTTGATGGTCAGGTGCTTTCAGCTCACCACGTTGCCCTTGGAAAGCAGCATAATCAGATAACAGCCAGTTTGGACCGTCCAACGCAGTTGAGGTAATGGATTCAGAAACAGGAGCAGAAGCTAGTAAACCAGCCTCTGGTTTCCCCACTACCGAACCAGATTTTTCAATATCAGATGTATCATATCCATGATTAAATTTCAAATGTGGCATGACGTCACCTAATTCCTGGAAGGGTGCATCATCAGGAGCATCTTCCAAGCGAACAGGCAAATCAGTCCCAAAAAATCCCTGTTCATACCATGAGATGATGTCAACTCCGAGAAAAGGTCCCTGGATATCTCCTTGGGGATCACGATAGTACAGACTTAATTCCTCGGCAGGAATTCTCCTCTCTAGCAGACTTTCAGGAGCTGCCCTATCAAATTTATGCAGAGTGCCATCCCAATACCGCTCAGAAGATGGAGTAGGAAATAGGGAATTCGAATCATCAGGAAGTTCACTATTGAATCCAGATGATCTAGTAGATGAACCACCATCAAACAAAGCATGTTTGGCAATGGCAGAACCTTTAAGCTGCAAACCATCCGGTTGATAACCCAAAAAGCCCTGTAAGCCACCAAAATTGACATCTGATCCTTTTGCCTCAGAAACTTCAGTTTTTCCATCATCATTAACATTTTCCTCTGGAGTAAGTTAAAAAAATGTTTACCTTAATTAGTCATCAACGCAAAATTCTTATCCAATAATACTATTAAAATAGTACTGTATATGCTCACACATCATGCAAACCTGATCTACGTGAGTTGTTGTAGAAGATATCATGGACACTGGCTTCATGAGTATTAGTCTGTGTATCTCTTGAGAAGCTGTCTGACATCTCTTCCGTAATATCTGCAGGAAGGAGAATCTGCTTTCCACCAGAAGATTCCATGTTTTCCACTACAAAAAAAGGAAAAAAAAAAATAAAATGAAGTTCGTCAGCAACAACCAAATAACAAAAAAAGAACAAAAAGGAAAGGAAAGATGAGAAAATGTTAAAAATTTGAACAAGAAACTGATAAGATGGTCCAAGCTTAAATCACCTGAAACATTATCAGATGATCCACCCTTCCAAAATGAATTGTATGATACCCTGCTGCCGGTTATTTTACCTTTCCATATATCGTTCAGGATAGTCTGTAGAAAGAGATAATTATGTCACCTCACTATTCACAATCAAGTTTTCTAGTATAAAATAGTTTCAATGGTTCCATTTAAAAGGTAAAACTGAAAAAATCACCTGCTCCTCGGCAATCGGAGCAACAAAAGCTAATGGCTCAACAGCAGTTTCATGAGTTAGATGGGGTATTTCTTCCATATTGTCAGGCATCTTGGTAAAAGAGAGGTCTAGCATTTGCGTTCGGTATATGTCAAGAAGTTTCCCCCTGGGATAACAAAACAAGCCAGTTGAGACACTTGGTTTTCCGGGAACACTTCCACTCTTGTCATATTGAGCAGCACCAATTGGTCCCACAGATGGAGACTTTACAATTGATATACTAGATCTGCCACGTCCTACAGTAAACCCCACATTTGAACCCTCCAGTCGTCCCTTTTCCTGTCCAAATCCAGGTGCAGCACGATGAGAACCAGCATTTCCCTCCATCCTGTGGCGTGGCCTCCACTTTTCACGAGAATCTGCTTCACGCTCAGAAACAGATCTGCTACCCAATACAATTGACTGACTTTCATTATGTGCATCTTCCTTCTCCCCATCTGCCCGTTTCTCAACCCGAGCGTCCTTTTCTTTGTCATCAGGACCCCACCTAGAAGACCATTTGCTATCACGCCTTGTTTCAAGGGAAGAGTTACGACCACTAGCATCAAGCCACCTCTCACAAGCAGGCAGAACTCTATTCTCAACAGTTTCCCTACCGGAGGCATCAACACGTCGATCCATCTTCCTACGATCTCGTCTACCAAGCAATCCAGTTTCCCTTTCTTCTTCTCGCCAACGACGACCACTATCAGCTTCTGGTGCAATTCGCCTCCAGTCCTTCTTCTCCTCGGGTGCATCTGAGCGCCAACCCTCCTTTTGATTCCAATCAGGACCACTAAGGGAGAGTGAACTTTGTCCACGTGCTTCCTATATAAGAGAGATAAATTTAATGAATTTATTGACAGATATAAAGCATAGCACCTCATGTGCATATTTATGAAAACGGGAAAGGAAAAGAAAACAACCGCAAAACAAGACAATAGGTCTATTCTAAACATTATTCTTAAGATAATTATAATAGAAAAAAGAAACATTATTGCTAATTTGCGCACATCAACTCTAAAGTCCATATATTTGATACAATCTCCAGGGGCACAACCAATAGAAAAATGTCACAATTATCTAGACTAACCACTTAGAACTTGTTCTTTGGAGCTTTCCACAAATCAAAAATTTGTCCAAAATCCAAACTTCAATACCAACCACATATTCTACACAAAAAACAAGTTTCCACACTTCCCAATAATCTTTCTTTACATTCCACCACACATTCTCCCAAAAAATTTTCTTTATAAATCAAATGTTTTACATAAAGCTCCCAAGAACAGGCTCTTAGTTTATCCCAACAGCTTTTCCTGCATATCTCTGAAAAAGACAAAGATTTTTTTTTTTTTGACTAAGAAAAAGACAAAGATTTTAGTATGACATAAAATGGTAAAGTGGCATCAAAGTGGCATCTTTTTTTCCTTATAATATAATCAACCTTTTGTATCATTGGCAAGAAAGAAACAAAATTTTGGCATGTGAAGTGTCAAATGATAGGATTTCTCCTGAAAGGATTTATCCACAGGTCTCAAATAAGACAATAGTCTTTCTAATTTTGCTTTCAGATAACTTTCAAATATAAAATAACTGAGTTCAATTTACAAACTCTACGAAAATGTGGTAGATTTGACCAGGTACCTGAATTCAAACGTGACGGGGCAACAGAGGTGGGACCAATAAAACATGAATCCTCAAAAGCAGATCCATTTATGTAAATAACAAATTGAAAAAAAGCCTCAGAACTTACCCCCTTAGCCTCAGTTGGCTTAGAATAAAGCCATTGCGGAGATAAAGGAATGCTGTTCTCACATGCTGCTTGATCTGTAAAATGAGGCAAGTCAAAGCAGATATAATGATGGATGGAAAATATAGGGGAACTAGGATATACAACACCGAAAAGTTTGGTCCTTAGATGTTAATTACCCTTTGATTCATCAAGCAATCCCGTCAGCCCCTTTTCCTCCTCATTTCCCATGGAACCTTCAATTAAATAAGAAGAAAGTAATATTAGGTTTATTAAAATCAAAAATCAAAACAAATACTGTATCTTAGTTGCAGTCAGACTGGAAACTAAATTGAGGCGTCGCCACATTTTAACTAACAGAACATGAAGTTTTTAATGATGGACAGTCTCGAAGAAGATCAGTAATGTATGCGACTGGTGGATAAAATTTGCATAGCTCAGCTTTCCAAACGAAATCAAAAGATATAACAGGACATTTTTATCGTGAAAATTATATTATAATTAAACAAATGAATTCAAATAAAAAAAATTACTACGAAGCCACAAACCTGATCTGAAACCCTAGAATTCTAATAGAAGCAACATCGCTAAGTTAAAAATAGTCAGATCAAGGAACTCCAGGATAAAATTCATTTTACATGGATCAATTTGCAAGAAATAAAAATCCGATATGAATCACGCCAATAAGCACCTTTCGCAATCCAAGATTGATCGGGCCGCTTCGCTGAGAAGAGATCCTCCGAAAGATCCAGCTTCCGTTCAGCCATAACACCAATGGATATACTCAAATAAATGAAAAAAAGAGACGTTATAAGTGAGATTCAATGACGGAGAAACAAACTGACAACTGCCAATTCCAATTTTAGAGAGAGAGAGAGATTCCGAAGCAGAATGAGAGATTTATGTGAATATGTATGTTTTCTGTGTGTGTATGTGTGTATCTGTGTATAAAGAGAGAGGACAGAGTTAGGGTTTGCGAAAACTGTTGAAGAAGAGTTGCAGGGAGCGAAAGAAGGTGAAGCAGAAAGGGAGGGTGGGGTGAGGGTTTGGGCAGTCTGGCAATACGGGGAACTCAATTAGCAGAAAATAGCATCAAAGTCCCTAATTGTAACCCATATTTCATTTTGATCCCAGAACCTTTAAAAACAACCATTTAAATCCTCAATCTCTTGTAGTGCCCATTTTGCCCTAATTCTAGTTAATATAATAAATAGAGGTTTAAGCGGTTTAATTCGGACAATTATATATCAAATTTTAAACCAAACAATTTAAAGTGATTTAGAAGTTTTCAAACCAAATCATATTTCATTATTACATTTCAAATGAATTAAGAAATGATTATTCGTCAAAAATTTTGAGCTAAAATTTAAACACTAATTGTATAATATTAAGTGGCGTTGTACCATGAAACAAAATACTCCTTCCTTCTCACAAAGATATTTTCCTATTCTATTTTTATCAACCGAAAATTATAGTCCTCTTTCTTTAATAAACTTTTTAATTTTCTAAAATACTCTTTATTTATAGTCCATGGTAATCAATAACAAAGAAGATTTAGTGTGAAATATTAAATAAATTTAAGAGCATATTAAGAAATACATTATTAAATTGTATATTTTCAACAACATTAATTAAGTTTTCTTAATCTATATAAAAAATAAGAGGGGAATACCTTTGTAGACGAAGATAATATTAATTTCCAAGAGATGTATCATTTATGAATTCACTATCAAACACACACAAAGAAATGTGTGTGTATAGTAAGAATGATGATACATGTAACTAGACTTACGATATTTATTAATTAGTAAGAGTGACAAGTGTAGTTAGATTTACGATTACGATAAGAAAAATGATGAATCTTGTATACTATTACAAGAAAATATGATAGTAATTTAGAAATTAAACTTGCCGGAAATTAATTGAATTACTCTTTCTTGGTGGGTTAATTATATCAAAGATCACTGAACTTTTAGTCTAATTGCAATTGGATCATTAAATTTTAATTGCCAACAATTAGATCATTAAACTTGTACCCTACTTGTAATTAGACCATTGAACTTCAATTTGAAAACAATTGGATCACTCAACTTTCATTGCCGTCGATTTAATCAATATATTTAATTACAATTATGTCACTTATAATTAATAATAAAAATAGGGTGTTAGCTATTTAAAAAAAATTGAGAACATATATTAAAGGCTGTTATATGGTAACATACAATTCACATTGATATTAAAATCAATCGAAGATTATTTAAGATTATTATGTTAAAATAGATGTTGAATGCTAAAAATTTTCATGAACCATTAAAATATTAGAATAACATTATTTATCTAAGTTAGAGACCGGTCTCCAGTCTAATTGTCATTTCCTAATTGGCCCTTTGAATAAAATTTTTTTGAAGTAGAATTATAATCTGTATCATAGCAGTATAAGTACATATAGATATATATCCTGCTATGTTCCTTATTGGCCCTTTGAATAAAATTTTTTTGAAGTACAATTATGATCTGCATCATAGTAGTATAAGTACATGTAGATATATATATATCCTACTAAAACATAACGCACAGAAATCAATAATACACATAAAATCAAACTCTCATACACGAGACTATAAACTACATATAAAATGTAGATAAACCCCCCACATATGAGGGAATCGAACTTGAGACCTCTACGTCCTAGGGCCTCAACCTTAGCCCTCTAACAAAATGGCCCAAGGCCTTATTGGCGGCCCTTTGAATAAATTAATACCCTTATATTTATGTATTTTCATCCATCCCTTAATGTAATACTATCAATTTGACTGGAGACTAAATAAATAGCATTACTCAAAGTATTATTCAATTTTCCCTCCTGACTAATATGTATCTATTGGGGTATAAGTTTCTCTTTTTTGTTGGGGTGTGGTTCTTTAATCCGATCATTGGGTAAAAAATCTTATTAATTGAGTGACATTGCTGCTGCTGAGTAAAAGTTAGTGATTTGATTGCTAGCAATTGATTTGTTTACAAATGGAAGGAAAGTGTGATAACCTCTGATGCAATTAACCATTCATTGGTTCTTCTAATGAAATTGTCATTCAACTCGTAAAATACAAATTGGTGGAATATTTTGATGAGGGATTATTTGAAGGAGAGAAGCATTATGTTTGAAGTTTAGTGGGAGAGTAACTAATAGTGGCATCGATATTAGGTTGGTTCATTGGGGAAATATAAATAAGCTTATATTTAACTAGGTCTACTTGGGAGGAAAATTTTCAAAAACCTTTCACAAGTTTTTTGACAAAACTTCTCACCCTCTGTGGCGTATCCAGATGCACGCCACGTGTATTTCATATAAATCATATGTATTTTAAATATACGTAGTGCGCATCCACACACGTCAAGCAAAATAAGAAGTTTTGTAACAAAATCTATGAATAGTTTTGGAAAGAGACTCCTATTTGAAAATCATATAAGAGATTATTATGGACTAAACACAAGTTCCATTATGAATTTTTTTCCTTTTTTTCTTTTTTTTTTTTGGGGTAAATTTTGTGGGTTGACGGTTTTGATAAAATTGAAACTTAAACTAAACCATTTCAAAAAGTTCAATTTAGATCAAAACCAAATCCTCGACACGTCAATGGATACCAAAACCAACAATTTTCAAAACCGCGGTTTTAGTTTGATTCTATAGTTTGGTGGTTTAAATTTATAGCTTTAATTAATAACTCAAAAAATTTATTGAAACTAGCCCGTGTACTCTCTTTTTGAATAATTTTCAGTTTCTCAAAAAAACATGAGGTGTGAAAAAAGTGTGGAGACCTAAATACACTAATGCGAGGTAAAAAGTGCGATGAATACATGATAAATTACAAAGCGTGACGAAGTGCACGGTCCAAGTTTCAATTATAAGCGTCCTTTAGCTGAGCTTTTCGAATAGTGATGGCAACGAGGGTGGATCGACCATGATTCGCTCTGCAATCTACTAAATGCAGATCGGGGTAGATCAAGTTGATGTTTGGGGCGGGGTAAATTATCATCTTGATCCATTTTTTATTTTTTAAATTTATTTTGCATTACTTATTAATTGTCATTGTCATTGTTTTTATATTTAAACGGAATTCGGGGTGACCACTCTTAATCTGCCTTGCTCTGCAAATTTGCAGATCGGGAAATTTATACTTCAACTGGGGCAAAGCTCAATCAAATTTGGCGCAAATCAAGTTCTTTTACTATTATTGTTTTGCAATTATTATAACTACTTGCTGGTTTCATCTGAGAAACATACATATGGATAAAAATAGTTCTATTCAATTTTATTTTTGTAATAACTAGTAGTTCAAACGTGCGTTGCACATTTTATGTATAATAACTACAACAGCAGTACTCACACTAACGATAAAAGATTAATAACATATTTAAGAATTTCCATCATACCATGATAAAAGATGTATAAAATTATAAATAGACAAAAAAAAGACTAAATAAAAATAAATGTTCTCATTACGAAGTCTTTGGTTTTCTGTGTTTGAAAGTATGACATTCATCTTTTCAATTGTTTCTCAATGTTTTCTAATTTTCATTTTTCTATATGATAATTGAAAATTTTCTATGGCTTTGAGGAAAGTTAAAGTAAAAATTGCTTACTTTCTTTAAAAAAAGTTGCATCAAGCTTAATATTTTTTGAATTATTATTCCATAACGGAATAATATTTATTATTCTGCTATCTATAGTATTATCTTCTATTACTTTTTCCATTCTTTTTGCAGTTGCCTATGTAGAATGATCATAAAATGCAAATTATAAACTAATTGGTTATATAAGAGTTCCAATGAAAAAAGGATGGAAAAACACACATAAGAGTCCGTACCAAATGCTTTCAAATCTTTTTGGTATATTTCTCCATTGCAAGAGGAATACAGAAAAATAGAGCAGAAATCGAATATGGTCTAGCCAATCTTTGAAATAAACATATATTGTCATTTTCCTGTAACATGATATGACATGTTATTTTAAAGTAAAAGAATATTGTTGAATAGTGTTTGCATATGTTGAAAATACGTTTACACTAAAATTTTAGTGTTATTATTTTGAATAAGTGAATATTTCACATACTTATAGTTTAACATATTGTGGTTGTGATAATAACTAAAATAGTGCACTCAAAAAACTATAACAGAAAATTCTGTAACATGATATGACATGTGATTTTAAAGCGAAAGAACATTGTTGAATAGTGTTTGCATATGTTGAAAATACGTTTACACTAAAATTTTAGTATTATTATTTTGAATAAGTGAATATTTCACATACTTATAGTTTAACATATTGCGGTTGTGATAATAACTAAAATAGTGCACTCAAAAAACTATAACAGAAAATTCAAAGAAAAAGGTAATGAAAAAAATGATTATATCATTTATAAATTTATTAAAAATCAAGTTATCAAAAAACAATCAAAACCAAAAAGTTAAAAAATTGATTTCACAACAGAATGGGTTGAATCTTGAGTTTTTCTACAAAAAGAACGTCCTCCTTGTCCAGGAGAGGACCAATCCAATTTGGCTACAATTTGGACAAAAAATGGGCCCAATCAACAAATCAGCACCTAATTCACCTTTCCCACCTTCACCCCCATGTAAAGAAAAGGAACCAGCCCCACCAGCTAAATCTAAACCCACATTTTCAGCTTTAGAGCATCTTTAATGCAAGGGTGGAAGTAGAGGTGATAGGGAATAGAGATTGTGAGGAGATAATTATTTAAATTAAATGAGTGAGAGGAGATGGGTGTATGAAAAAAAAAGGAAAAGTGAAAAAGAGGAGATCGATAGATAGAAATTTAAAAATAATGATAAAATAGTAGTGAAAAAGGTGAAGATGAAAGTGTGGTTTTGGACCTTGGGGTTAACCTTAGGAAAGAAAAATGAGAATAAAATAGTGTAAATGAGAGAAAAGTGATTAAAAAAATTAAAAGAAAATAGAAGATATATAAAGTCCACTTTATTTTTTATGTGCATATGACCTTTGGAAATAATCTCCCCCCATTGGAGATGCTTAACATCCTCATCGTGTCAACCCCCTTCTACCCCAACCCTATACAAAGGCGATTTTCAGAAACACGATACAGATCTCCTCGATTAAACTAAAATTTAGCGTGTTGCTCCTCCCCCAAGAACCACCGCCGGCTTCTTCCGTCTATCAGCCGCTGTGCAGCGCTTGCCAGTTGTCCACGTTGAAGCTCTCCAATCCCTCTTCGAATTAGCACAACTACCGCCTTCAACCCTTCTTTTATGGTGGATGGCAAGGAAAGGGTTTGCTAAATATAGAAGAATTTTTTTATGGTGGCGAGGATGGTCAAAATGAAATGTACGGTTCTTTTTAATGTTTACAATATTTGAAGAATCAATCAATAATACAAAACAAGTGTGGTGGTGGGTTGGAATGTTCTTTGCCATTTGTTGCAGAGTCTTCAATTGACTGAATTTCCTTTTCTGTAGATGAGTCTCTACTTTTTCACGGCTTATTCAATGATGTTCCCATTTTCCTAGCGTCTTTTCTTTTTTCTTTTTTTCTTTTTTGGACTTTGCTATCAAGAATTTACACATTAATTTAATAATAAAATGATAAATTGAGTCCTTATCTATATATCTGTTTTTTATTTTACTAATTGAGCGGAGTATACTACTATTGAATTACTAGAATTTTGCACGCTCTATGGAGATTTGGACAGTTCTCTGCTGAACGGCGGAGGTGTAGTGGACGGCTTCTTTGATTACCGTGGTAGGTTTGGTAATGAGACAGGAAGGCTTGGTCTTTGGATGGGTCACCAACTGGCAGTGGCAGCGCAACCAGAAACGCCTGCATGCCCTTCTCCATTGACTTTTAGTAGTTTAGCATAGCCGGGACTTTTATTTGGTCGGGTGGGGAGAAAATGCTTCGCGGGAATGGAGAGAGATACATAATTTGGGGATGGGTTGAGTGAATTTTGGATGGGGGGTTTTGTGCTTTTGTGTTTTAAATTTTGAATGGTGGGATAGTCAGATTGCTTGTATCAAAAAGGAAAATTGGCTGTGTGGAACTTGTTTTCTGCCGTCTCAGCGCCACGTCCACGGTTCTTTCCATGTGCAAGGAGAACGTCCTTTTAATAGCCGGACTGGTAGAAGTAGTAATATTAGAATAGAATATGATAGAATGTCAACAGGTTTTCTATGGTATCCATTGGACACCATTTATGACATCTAAACTGTGATGTAGCAAATGTCCATTGGATACAATAGGGAAGAATGGGGTCATCATTTTCCAATATATCCAATGGACACGATAAAAAAATCTAGAATGTCAATGTTATTTCCTTTTGCATTGAAATTTCACTACTACTAGGGAATTTGATTTACTTTATAGTCCCCAAGAATTTTATTATGTTTATCGCTAGACTGATTATCATGCATATCATTACATGTAGCACTTATCTAAATTGAGTTTTAAAGGTTAAGGTGGGGGTGAATGTTGCTTGGATAGATGCCACATGTACATATATGCATGATAACTAGCCTACTAAAAGACATAATAAAATTCTTGTTATAGTTAGTCCATGTATTTATTTTGCTTTTCTTACAAAATTATAGCAATTGCTTTCTACTGCTCTCTAGGTGTGTGTATATATATGTGTGTATATATTGGATTATCGATGATCCTATGAAGTGTAACAAACAAACTTCTTAAAGAAAATAATTCAAGTTTACCTTCTTTTAACAAAAAAATGTGTTTCTTTTAAGCAAGACAGTAACCAATAGTATTGTTTAATATCCATATAAAAGGAGATGAAAAGTTGTTAAAACCAATCAGTGTCTATGTATCTCAAAATGAACATGGCGGTCCAAATTTATTTTTTTTTGGGGGGTCATGCCGAACCAACAAAAAATGTCCGTAAGTATTAAAATGAACGAACCATCCAATAACGTTATGTAGATATACGGTAGAAGTAGATGAGATGATCTACTAAACATTGGGCATCGTATGATGTTGCAAGGCACGGGTAGCATCAACCCAACTTTTACCGCAACTTGGAGTTCTTTATATTTTGTATATTAAATTAATTTGATCGACACAATAGATAAAATGTATGGATATTGTTGTGACCGAGCTGACGTAGAGTCAACAGTCTATGGTCAAACCCATAATCAGTGGCCCACGCTCAGCCTAGCTGCCGGCCTTACCTAATGGTTCGCGACTGATCTCCACACTGGTGAGCTGCACAACACTCAGTCAAGACGAGCTGATCACAAGAGATATGGATGCAACCATACTAGGGGCTACCGAGCTGAACTCCAATTAATCTTCTCGCCCAGATCTCTCCCTTCTAGATCCTTACTAATTGAACTAAACCACACTGAACAGGCGGGTCACATGAATATCATAAATGTACCACCACTATAAGGGCACAAATGCCAAGTATAATCTAACTGTTGTGGCCATCTTGACGTGCCCAAGCCAACCTCACTTCTTTATGAACCAACCTGAGCATGGTGCTCCCAGCTAATTTTGTTAAGCGTTCCCTATACCAATTGGCTAAGCCGACCTGACGACCTAGAAGAAGGAGGCATCCATGGAGGGCCGAACCCCGACCTCCCAGCTGGCAAGCAATCATAGGAACATATGTAGAAGTTCTATTTGTAGCTTGCTAGGTAGTAGGATCATGATGTAATCTTATTAGGCATTATAAATATGCATGAGGCTCTACATAAAGCAAGAGAGAGACAACCCTTTGAGGTCTCTCTATACATTCCTAACTGGATCATTTTAACAAGTTCTAACTGGTTAATTATCATTTTCCCCTACTACCCATCTGACCATAGTTATCCAACCCCATCTGGTCTTATATACATTTATTAAACAATACTCTGGCCTAATACCAGCTAGGAATCAGACCCATCTGACTTCCACGACAGCATGGTATTGTTGACCATACACGTCCTGGTCAGAGATATTGTTGACTAGAGATTGTGCCAATCTTGACCGTCAACATGTATAATAATTGCAAAAAAATTTAGCACTTGATCTTTGATTTGGTTCAAGTTACTGTCCAAAGTGGAATAATAAGTTGAATCAAATTTACGGTACATATAATAATAAAGAAAAAAAATGCTAAAGAGTGATACTAGAGTTAGAGGCTGATTCAACATCTTTTAGAGAGAAATTTATGAAAATATTCAAACCGCAAATTTGTTGTTGCTACGACACTAGACAAATGATGTGATATAATATTAAACGATGAGATTTGAGGAAATTGTTGTAGGGTGCTAATATCATACTAGATCATATATGTTATCGTTGCGCAAATATATGATACTTGAACATTCTTATTGAGTTCCAATTCACAATACTAAAAAAATTATGCGGTGAGCGAATGCATCAAAAGATTAGGTCCTTCGGCATTCACTTAAAAGGCCTATCACATTTACATGGTGCAAAAACGAAGGACAAAATGCTTGAATTTAATATATTTGCACTCTTTTTACATCTGTATACGTCTAGACGAATTTGTCTCATTACTTTTAATTCATTTATGAATTAGGCACATACTAATTTACGCCATCAGTGTCTATACATACAAATTAAGACAGATTGTACTACAATTTGTAGATCTTAGAGCATCCCCAGTGCGGACCTAATTTTTTTCCCACTAAGAACATCTCCAATGGCATGTGAATGGCAAAAATTTTATAGCCATATCATAAAAAAAATCCTATGTCGCAAGACAAAACATGGACAATGTCAAGCACACTGTCTAGATATAGACGGTGTGCTAGACATTGTCTATCAATTGTTTTTTATTATTTTTGTATTTTTTTCTTCTCATAACTATCATATAAGTCAATAATTAATAGACACGTGTTCGACTACATTCAAAATTGACATTCACCATTGGAGACATTTTAGTGTATTTTGCAATTCTATTGCCACATGTATTGGGACGGAAAGCATGCCATTGGAGATGCTCTAACTTAAATAGTGTGATTAATGGACAAAAACCCCCTCTTTTTTTTTTGGGTGAACTTGAAGTGAAAAATCAAAAGAGAAATTTAGACTCACTTTCACCTTTCCCCCTTACACTAAAAATGCTCCTACAACTCCTTTTAACAATAGTCTCTCGCCAGTAGTAAAAGATTGTGGATACGAATTTCTATTTTGCCACTCAAATGGTATAACCAAATGCCAGAATCGGTTTCAAAAAATAATAAAATAAAAACTTAAGAATCAGCTGTTTCAAGCTTATATCCAACCCAATGATCGTTGGTCTCATTGCACACAAATAATAACATGATGATTAATATTCATCACGTTTTAAATCAAATGTATGTTAATAACTCCGTCCTTAAAAAAAAAGGTAAAAAAATAAAAAATAACTCCTATTACAGTCTGGATGTAACACCATCTGTTATGGTATCATATTGTGCGATATAATTATGTGACATGAATCGAGACACGCCACATGAGAAATCACAATTATGTAGCGTGTCTAAATACACGCACATGACCCATATGGTACTATATCATTTTTACATATGTGTAACCATATTATTATGAATGAATGTTAATAAAAATTACATTATTTATGAATGATGATAGGCATTTTATATTAACATATATATTTATTATAATTTGGTCTCTCTCTTCTATAAATCAAAGCAAAGGGCCTTCCGATCTAAGTGAAAACACACAGGAACACGGTGCAAGGCATAGCATAAATGAAAGCGCTGATGGTTTCATAGCACAATAAGTATAAGACCAATAGAGACTTCATAAAGGGCCATTTGAGCTGCAGATCGTAACGCTTCTAGAGGCATATTTTGAATATAGAGGAGTTAAAGTTCCCAACAATCAAGTAGTTTATCATATCCTTCTATGAACCGTACGAGTACGTCCTCTGTCACTCCCCACAGTGTTTATGGCTCTCTACCCCATCCCAACTTGCTTTGGCCCCCGGTCCTTTCACTACTCGTTGTCACTATCATATTCTATTTATAGTGAAATAAAATACTTCAAGTTTCTCAAGCTAAAATCATGTTGAATTTCAATTAGCACTTCAATTTGAGCCATCCACTCCAAAAATTGTTTATGAATTATTATTATTATTATTATTATTATTATTATTATTATTATTATGAAACCATCGGATTGTTTCATTGTAGAGGTGATCATGCGATCAAATATAGAAAAATAAGTAAATAACATATGTTCCCCCCATTCACATGCCTTCATCATGTTCAACATCATGAGATTGGTTATATAATGGAAACATCCCATAGTTTTATAATATTTCTCATTCTATATATAGACATTTTGTTACAACTGAAACCATTTATAAACAGTTACCAAGTTAACTCTACAATTACTTATTATTTAATAACTACTTGTACAATTTGTACACATAGCAGTAACTCGTGAATTTCTACACGAATATCAAGATACAAGATTTCACATGTTAGTGCTACGTATGCAAGTTAAGTTGTACAAATTGTTGTATAGGTAAGTAATACCTACACATTTTGAAAGCAACAAAATAGAAGGATAATTGGCATTTTAGTAATAGATGTTTCCTCCCTTACTGGTCCAAAAGAACAAATGTTTGCTCATCATATTTACCTTCTTGTTCGTCTTCAATCATACTCTTATTATTCCTTACTGAAAGTCTCTATATATCTCTGGACCATTATTCCATTTTACCGCGGGAATTTACCGCTAAAGCGATATATACCAGGAGCTTTTATAATAATATATTTTAAAAATATTTAAAAACCTTTCGAAGCTACTCCTTTCTTTCTTTTTTTTTTCTTTTTTTTAACATTATTATAAACAGATTATAGGATAGGAATCGAACCATTGACCAAAGGTGTAAGGTGTAAATAACTGATAAGATATTATTAGACTACAAAAGTCTTGGTTGGAGCCTGGAAGTTAGTCTATTTTACTCTTACACACTGTTTGATTGCAATCATGAAAAATGTGTGGAAAGAAAATGAATTATAGATAATTGAATTCCTTATAATTAATTTTCATTTAAAATGTCAATTACAAGTGTTTGATTGACTTAATTTTCCAACTAAAAATAGTTATTACTTTTCATCTTTCGGAGTTTGATAGCTATTATTTTCCATGGAAATAATCTTTTTTTTTCCAAATTTCGTTATTTGATAGTCATTATTTTTTGATAGAAATTATCGAGTTTTATGCTCATCCGTCCCTTAAAAATAGTCCCATTTTCCTTTTAAAAAAATAAATAATATGAAATTTTATAATTTTTTTTGTATGGTGATATTTTATAAGTTACATTACCCAATAAGGTATAATTAATTTTTAACATCAATCAAATAATAATATAATTTTTTCTTATCAAGGTAAATATATTTTACAACAAATTTTCACCAATTGTTATTGTTAAAATAAATAAATATCATTTTATTTTTTTTACACTTATTTAGATAAATGGAACTGCACGAAATAATTGCTAATTGAGTGGTGTCGTGTACTCTAAAAATATTTCTTATTCAAAGCCAATAAATTCAAACAACATAAAGATCATATAAATTAACAACACATTAAAGCAGTCGTATATAAAATAATTGTACTTATCAATATTCATTTATATAGGGAAAATTAAGAAAAATTTATAATTATAATTTTCAATTAACTTGAACTAACTATATATATGATTAATTTCTATTAATTATAAACTATAAATTTAAAAATATGTTAGACAATTATATTAATTATAAACTACAAATTTAAAAATATGTTAGACAATTAGAAAATCAAATTTATCTATAATTCAGACAATTAAATGATGATAATTATCTATTAGTTATTAAATTTAATGGTGAATCTTATTTCAAAATGATAAATGGATAACACAAAAGTGAATAAAAAATTTTAAAAAATTGAAAAATTTAGAATACCACAAAGATTATAGGAGTATGAAATAAAATGTCTAAAAAAACCCTATTAATAGAGTTTTTGCCAGGAAAACCGCTGTACAAATGTAAAGCAGCTTCTTTCATTTAATTAATACTTTTTTTTTCTTAGCCCATGTTTGCAAATCAAATTTTATTTTTAAATAAAAACCAATCAAACCAATCATATGCACATATTTTATGAGATCCGCATATACTGTACAAATCTCTATCATTCAATCTTACTCATCCTGTATATTATTTCTCATTAAAACTCATTAAAATTAGTTTGCAAGCAGCGTATTAATCTTTCAATTTTCTTATGTGTCACTATTTAATGTGTATTAATATTGAGTAATGCTAAACCTCTAAGTAGGTTTACCAATTAATTCACCAGTTTATAATTTTAACCATAAAATATCTAAAACTCAAATTATTTAAATGCCTTAATTGGCAGTTTTACCCTTCATATTAATGCACAGCCAGTGAAATAATTGGTGAACCTACCTGAAAGTTTATAATTACTCATTAATATTGACAAATAAGAACTAATAAAGTTAAATAACAATTAAATGAATGGACATATTAGGAAAAATATTCATAAATTTTACTTTTCTTAAGAACATTAATTATATTTTTTTTAATTTATGTGAAAATTGATATGTAATTATTTTCATTTTCATAGGATATACTTTTTTCATATATTTTTTTATTTACCAATTTTTTTATTTGTCAAAACTACGCGACCTTCAATTTTGAGCTGAATATATGTTTATGTTTGAGACGAAATCAAATCAAGAAGAATAAAAAAAAACTGATGTACAAGTAAAACACTCATTAAGCTTTCGTCTTATATGATTTTTTTCATTAACAATGCTGATATGATGAGAATGTTTGCGGATGATTATGAAGAATTGAAGATAAGGTACACAAAGTGACGATTTCTAACAATTATAGTTTTGTCAAACGGTTTATCACACATGATTTGATGAATAATTTTAAGGCCAGCAACTATTCCAATAATGCACTTAATAATAGTAGAAATTTATACCAAAAAAAGAAATTACATGACATTCAGTGAGTGATTTGTGCATGAATATGAAGATAAAATAAAATTATAGACTCCAATAACGATGCATAATTAGAAAATTTGAAATGATCATGTTGTCTTATATTTGTTAATATTGACAAAAAATGTCATGTAACATAAAATTCAAAAAAAAGAAAAAGATAAATTCTAGATTCACGAACCTATTTTGTAATTAGAAATGCTATTTAACTGGGGGACCTGAGTAATTGGTTTCCACGGAATTGGAATTTTATATTTCTTAAAATATCAAATTTGTCTAAATAAATAACATTATTTTTTTGTGTAATTTTTTTATATTTTTTAAATTAAAAAATAATTTGATATTTTAAGAAATATGGAATTCTAATTCCCTGGAAATCAATTACTTAGGTCCCCCAAAGAAAATATTTTCCTTATTTCCTTAGAAAATATGGTCACGTGATTAAAAGTGAGAAAATATTTTTCATAAAAATCAATCAAATCGCACAAAAGTGAGAATCTATATATATACATTAAAGTAATTTAATTTTCATTTCCCATTTTCTCGCCCATATCACTTTCTAAATCCGGTTATTGTATATTAGCCATTAGTTTAACACTTAATTCTAGCATTTAATTATTTTTTTCTTTTTATTATTTTCATTTATTTTTTATTTTTTATCTTAGTATATTACCCTACAAAGAGATAATCACAAGATCTTAGCTTTTCTATATATAAGTTCCCTTCCATCAAAGGAAAATTTCACATATTATATCTTAATAATTGTAATAATGCATGCAATTATACAGAGTACCACTTGGAATCGATTTTCTGTATCTTTTAAAAAACGTTTGAATTTAGTTTTCTTTTTCTTAAATAGTTTTAAATCTTTGTGATTTTTAAAATTTTTTAATGTAATGTAATTAATTGATATTTATGAAAATTCACAATCTGAATTCGATTTTTTTATCTTTTTAATATTTTCATTTTTTTTATCTTTTTATCTTAATATATTATTACTTTACATAGAGAATATCACAAATAGATAATTTAAATAGCTAAATCAAGATATTAATTTTTTCATGTAAATTCACTTACATCAAAAGAAACTTTCACATATTTTAGCTTAATAACCACTTAAATTCAGTTTTCTACATCTAGAAATAATAATAATTAAATTTGATTTTTTTAATAGTTTTAAATCTGTATGATTTTTCAATTTTATTTTATGTAATGTAATTCATTGACATTTTTGCAAAATTCACAATATGAATTCGGTTTTTTTATCTTTTTAGTATTTTCATTTATTTTTTATCTTAATATATTACCTTACATAGAGAACATCACAAATAAGCAATTTAAATAATTAAATCAAGATCTTAACTTTTCTATATAAGTTCACTTATATCAAATAAAACTTTCACATATTTTATCTTAATTATCATAATGCATGCAATTATATAGATTATTACTTGAATTCGGTTTCCTACGTCCTTAAAAAAAATTATATTCAGTTTTTTTGAACAGATCCAAAATTTGTTAGGTTTTTAAATTTTATTTTATGTAATGTAATTCATTGACATTTATACAAAATTTACAATATGAATTTTGTTTTTTTATCTTTTTATTATTTTCATTTATTTTTTCATCTTATCTTGATATATTACCTTAAATAGAGAATATCAAAAATGGATAATTTAAATAAATAAATCAAGATTTTAACATCTCTATATTAGTTCCCTTACATCAAAAGAAACTATCACATATTTTATATTAATAGCCACTTGAATTCAGCTTTTACATCTAAAAAAATAGTAATAATTGAATTCAATTTTTTAAATAACTTTAAATTTGTGTGATTTTTAAATTTTATTTTATATAATATAATTCATTGATATTTATGCAAAATTCACAATATGAATTCGGTTTTTATTTGGAAATAAAACGGGAATCCCACATTAGTAATTTAGTAAAAAGAATTGAGAATATATACCTATATTAACGTGTTTGGAGAAGAATTATGCATAATAGGGCCTTGACTTATGTGTCTTGGATTTCCAAAAAATTTAAAATTTTAATGGATAATTATTGAAAAATATTTATTATGAATCATATCCGTATTTATCTCAAACCATCGGATTATTTTCTGAATTGGTTCTAATATTTGTCAATTTATGATTTTTTTCAATTGATTTGGTCATGTCAGTTCAGTTATTTAAAAACTGATTAAATTATGTTAACATATTAAAATATTTAATCTGTAAAAGATGTATGTTATTAAAAATTACATATCGTTAATATATATATTTCAAAATTAAAAAAAAAAAACAAACGGGACAATAAATAACATGTGTGTTTTGTAGAAAAAGTTGGTGTTCTCTCAGAGACAATTTTATATAGATATTTCGAGAGTTATAAAATGAAAATGTCTGAAAATTATGATACGTCTTAAAGATGACCAAATAACAAATTCTATTATAAATGTTATAATATATTATCATTCATCTTTTATTCTTGCTAAATTTATCGGATGTAATATAATTTCCCGTGCGTTACACACTGACAGCGTAATACAAACTACGTATAAAAACTTTCTTTAATGTTTTTCTTAGATTTTTTGTGTAGATAATTTTTTATCTTCATTAATGAAAGATATCATATTACGGGTAGTAACTAAATTGTTTTTCTTTACACATACATAAATAGTCAAATATTATAATTTAAATTTTTTTTATACAATCGTATTTAATCTTTTTAAATTACTTATATTATCTGATATTATCATCCTGTGGCATAGGTGAAATGGTAGTTTATATTAAAAATTAGTATTTTCTATAAAAAATTATACCAATCAAACGCACCCTTACGACCCACCAACCCCCCCCCCCCCAATGCCTACGTTCCCTTCGGTTTGTTTAACCTTTTGGGGTTCCCCACGTAAGAAACGGTTAAGATATTCAGAATCGTATAAAATCTGATAGAACCCGCAACTCGCGCCATCTTTACTCCCACAAGGACTCGGATTCCGTCTCTCTTTCTCTATTTCGTGACCTTTCTATAAAACCCTAGTTTCTAGTTTCGTTTGTAGATTGACAATGAGTCAAATCATCGAAGAAGAAAACATGGAACCATCAAACGTGGCCCAGGAAAACCAGTCAACCGTAATTACATTGAGTAGCGATAGCAGCGACGGTAATTATCAAGATTTTTCTTCAGACGACTCGGATCTTGATGAATGGGGCATTGAAGGGAATCCGAAAAAGAAGCAGAAGATCGAAGCCGTATTGCCGGTCGGTTTTCTCGACCCGCTTACGCCCGAAGAACGATTGGCCATTCAGAAGGAAATCGCTGCACCATCACTATCAGATACATGTCAAAACGGGACAAAGAAGAAGAGAAGTTCGAATGCACCAATTGTGG